>CM034309.1:58470942-58703926 GCA_019925795.1 Dendrobium chrysotoxum
TATATGTGGCATTGAAACACCGATGTGGTATTTAGAACTATATGTGGCAATTGAAACACCGATGTGGTATTGAGAACTATATGTGGCATTGAAACATCGATGTGGTATTTAGAACTATATGTAGCAATTGAAACACCGATGTGGTATTTAGAAGTATATGTGGCATTTAGAAATATATGTGGCATTAGTATGGCATGTGAAGCAAAAATATTTCAAGCATTTTTCTTTTAGTTTCAAATGTAAATTTGTTTTAAAGACAAATGAAAATGTTAGGATTTGAGTTTTTCTATTGAGCTTCAGCTCACTCCCTTGTGTTGAAAAATTTTAGGAGAACCTGATACAAGAAATGACTGACAACCTAAGGTTCACTACAGTCGACGTACACCGGTTGACAGGTTCTTCTGTTGTTTTCTTAGTATTAGTTTGTTATTTTGGGGTGGTTTAGCATGCATTAGCGTTAGAAAACCAACTGTGTATATGCGAATTTTCTTTTGAAGATATGACATGTGTTGATATGACATGATATGAAAGTTATTGTATGTGTTTTGAAAATTTAGAGGCGCTTTTGTGTATTATGACGTCTTTTGGATTATTAAATGCATGTTTTAAGATTATTGAAATATTTTACATGTCCGATTCCATTCCCGCCTCGTATACACGAGCTAACCGGGCCGGGTCGTGACAAGAAGGCTACAATAACCTACAAGGATTAATATGCGTGAGTTTTAAGTGTTTGATATGTCCTCCAGATTCTACCAGGTCGATATAACTGATGGTAGAAATAGTTTGTGTACTTGTGACTGAAGTACTATCTACCATATGTCTTGTTCACATGTTATTAGTTGTATAGCTTCAGTTTGTCAATCACCTGAAATATTTGTCGGAATTCTACATGTTGAATAACTTTAGACTCACATACTCTAAAGAATTTCATACAATAGCATATAGGAACACTTGGGTTTCACATAATCCTTCGTATGGTCTCCAACCTTTAAACCCTCCAAGCATTAGAAGGAGATCAGACATACCTTAAATAAGGCGAAATAGTAACACAATCGATAAACCTTGGCAGTAAAGTGGAAGAGTTTGTAGTGTTTGTCATATAGTAGGTCGTAACAAAATAATATGCCCTACTAGATAATTAAAGTTACCTTAAACATACTTTACTCATTTTCATATTATATTAACCATTCAATTATGTTTTGTATGATAGATCTTATGGCAGAAGACCAAACTAAAGTGCGGCGCTGCTGACCTAAGCGCAGACCATTGCAGCAGGACAACACACAGTTTGCTTCTTTGGTAGATGTTCATCCCAGTATTACTTCACTATAAGGAATAGAGCATCACACCAAGATGACGTATATTATATTTTTATTAATTTCAATTTCTTTTTCTACCTTTTGACCATAGTGTCAGTTCTAAATTCATGATGGTACAAGCACAGTCTCAGACATGTTTACCACTGAGATGGCTTCATTGGTTGTTTTACATGGACTCTTATATAGACTTGAATGAGTTACCTTTTTGGAGACATTTGCTGTGACACCTGCAGGTTCAACATCTAGATTGACATGTTCTAACCCAATTAAAAAAGTCGTAATAAGAGAATTTGGGAAGAAAGAAGAGGATTTTTTAGCTGCTTCAGGTCATTTTTAGCCGTCAAACCAGTTCGAAAAGTTTTTCAGATCGAGGTAGGTCATATTACGCCTATTTCAATTTTCAAAAATATGAAGTTTTTATCTAATTTTTCGATCAATTTTTTGTTTCTGTTAGCGAAGAGCACAGATAACTTTGCACTAGTAAAATTTTCACTGTGTGACTTTTTATATGTTATAGATATTAAGATTACAAATATTTTGACTATTTTTTGAAAATTTTATGATCGAAGTTTTGAAATTTATGAGATTTTTATTGAATAAAAATTATCTGGCCTATGAAAAATACTATTATAGTACGATAAAAGTCTTAAAATATTATTTTACATAATCCATGATAATTTAATTAGTTTCAAAAAGTTTGTATTTTTAGTTAGTATGATTTTCTATTGTCTACCATTAGAGAAAACTGTACAATTCTAATGCATGCTCAATTACGCTTTAACTATTATAATATGATAAAAAAATATGCATATGTAATATGAACTATCTATAAGGCATGCTCTAACAGCTATATGCTATATTCTAGTGCCTACGAGCATATTCTAGTGATATAAGCACAAAAGAGAGTCATAAGAGGTCAGAATCCCTTAAGATTCTATTTGGTTTCAAAAAATATGATATGAATTACTCTATAATATAAATTATAATTTATTTATCTGTTCAATAATATTATTTAAATAATTGAATAACTTTTATGCTCTTATTATATTTCTTAGTATAGTGATTTATTAGAATGCATTTAATTGCTTTTAAATATTCAATAAAATATTTAATAAAAATTTTGAAAATTTAGAGCAGCTTGTGTGGTCTGCTAAGTTATTATAACTCACTGTGATTTTACTTTTGGTTTTCAAGATCTAAAAAGGGGAAGGAGACTATTGATTAAAAATTTAGGATTAAATCTGAGTTAATAGGTGTTTCTCTATTTTAATTTTTGTACAGTGATGGCTAATTTATTATTCAATTTTGTAGCTTTTATATGTAGCTATGTACTATAGTGTAGATACATTTTGATGAAATAAAAAAAATCTTGTATATGAGTTTATTTTTAGTATATGGATATTTAACAGTTTTGTAGTCTGTGGTTTATTTAAAATAAATATTATAGAATCTGAAATATTCCAAAACTAGATCTTGGGATTTGCTGATCACGGCTCAATACGATAGGTTGGGTTGTAACATGTGCGAGCATATATCCTGTTCCTCTTAGGATGTTATCTTTTACTCGATACATCAGGATGTGAGATCCACCTAAGGTGCTTGTCATTGTTAGAGGATTTTGTTTTGTACAGCACATATTTTTAAGGGGAGATAATTTTGGCACACCTACATAAAAGAGTTTCAAAGACGACCAAGTCTAAGAGGGCCAACATTGTGGAGTTGTATACATTTACTTTAGATTTGGTATTAGGAGTGAATTCATGTTGGTCAGCCTGCTCTTCATGTCCATGCTAGTTTGAATGGCTTTAGTGTTCGTTACAAGTTTGATATAGACATAAGCATTAAAAAATACCAGTCATTCCATAAAAATATAATTAAAGTGCCCATAATTTATTCTTTATTTAAATTGCATGTGGAACCAGGAGTACCTTAGGAAGCTTCTTAGAGCTAACATCAACAATTATGGAGATGAGTTGGATGGGCTACTTGATAGTCAGGTATACGATTTAATTATTACTTTTTTGATAAGTTAGCTAGTACTTTTAGTTGAACACTACAAATAAATTTAGTATGCTTTACAAGGTGACTTGGGAGTCATACACAATAAATGTTTGGGCACAAGTTGTTGATATATGCTTATATGGATAGGAGATATATTTGTCTCATGTACCTTTGATTAGTTGGACACAGGTAGAATAACACTTGCTAGATAGAGTAATCTGATAGTTTGGATATGCTCCAACCACTGATATACACCTGATGGAGCACAATTTTATTCGAGTTGATGGGCATGGTAAGGTAGACTCCGACTGGATGGTGTATCATCGTGCCTGCATTGGCATGTGGGAGGATAGGCCATCATATATTACTAAAGGGTTGTCTGCAGGACCTAATAAGGAGCGGTTCATTATGCAGTACTTACATTAGTTTAGGTCATGGGCTACACTATATATGTTGAAACCTTTGTCAGAGCCACCGATAACATATTACCCTCAAGCACCCTTGGAGCGTTATCTAATGAGTGAAATTAATATAATATGCATCTTATTCTAAAACCTAATAGAAATACTTATCTTGATTGAGATTTACTTTTATACTTGCAACGCATTAATACTTTCTTGAGACAGAGAGGATTGTACAACCTTTTGTCGATCGGTAGAGATGACGACACAGATGGTTGTTCATAGAATAGCAGAGATGAGTTTGGAGATGTGTAGACATATACATATTACCGATGAGCACTACTCAGAACTTGCATATACAAAGTTTACAACATTCATTCCTACTCCGCTAATCATAGATCCCCATACCATGGTTGCTGGATCATCCTCTTATGAAGACCAGGGACCATCTTAGGATTACTTTAGTTAGCCGACACAATAATGTATACCAGCATGATATACACCAAATTATATTTCATCCACCATAACACTGACAATTACAGAGCCAATCATAGGTACAATAGAGTGGCATGAGTTACAAGACAGACCACTTTGACTAATGCTCTACTGCGCAAACCAAGGTAGAAATATTAGAGTGTAGTATATTGAGTTTTTTAGATTGTACTATGTTGTGCTTTGTTACCATTGACTTTGTTTGTTATATTATACGATGTGGTGTTTGTTACCATTGACTTTATATATTGTGTTTGTTAGCATTATCTCTCAGTCTATGATTGAATGAATTTATTAACTTTTATTGACATACTACATAAAAGACATCAGCGCATTCTATTCTCAGAATCTCAGTTATTAAACCTATGGAATCATGCTTGAAGTTGACATTGAGTAGGACAATATTTAAAATAAAATTCAAACTCACGTTATAGGTCCAACCAATCTATCACATCAAAAAAATTTCTTGCAAGACCATTTAAAATCTCCTTCATCCAATTTCTATAAAAATTTAGAATAAATTCTTCATCCCTTGGCAACTAAGGATGATAAAGAATAACGTGGTCCATGTCATCCACTGACTTTCAAAATATTGTGAAGAAGCACCTTCATGTCATAGATGATGGTAACACATTTGGATAACATGAAGACCCATGAAATGACGGTCATGTGTATAGAACATCCTCTCTACATATATCCAATCTAAACCGTTTAAGAAATTATATGTTTTGTAAGCATCGGTCCTCATAGCTTCATCATGCAAATTCAAAAGTAAACAGTCGAGGTCTTCAGTCTAGTCATGTACGCATCATCTAAAAACTTCATTCTCTCCTGCATTCATCTCCAAAGGACTATTCAGAGACCTTCCCATTCTTCTAATTGTTTGGTTCCATCATGCAGTAAATCTTTGGTGGGAAGGTCTCTAATCTTGTCCATAGTTGGCTAATACATTATAAACAAATTGATATAAAATCTCAAACCTCAAATATTATAGAAAACTTACTTGACTCAACATACTTCAATAAACCTACTTCACTGCCTCTAGATGCAACCCTTATATAGAGGAGGTTTATGCTACTATACATTTACACTCAAATAAATATATTTAATGCTCCTAATCACAACTATTCTAAACAATTAAATTGAAAATTAAAATAAAATAACTCACATTCATATACAAGTAGACAAGCATTTAAGAATTACATGACAAAGAAAATTTAATGAAACAAGCAGGGAAGCTCAGATGATGGGATATTACAACTTTCCAACACAAGCAATATTCTTGTAATAAACCATTAGACAACTAATTCAACATCCTATGCTCTTAATAATGACTATACATTAATAACAGTTTTTTAATTACAATATAACCACATTAACTTAGTTTTCTAAAATATCACGCTATTTTTTTAGCATTTAGTTTTGAAATCGCAAAACCTAAATATTTTTCACTATAATTTAGTTCAGCATAACAATTTTTTTTCATTGGATTATTATTTAAAAAAAAAACACCACCTTTGATGTTTCCAAATATGGTATTGTGACTACTGCTCCATTCTCTACTTTAAAAATAGGTCAAATTAGTACACTGCTTTTAAGCACTTTCTCTTCGCCCTTTTCAAAGGTGTTGCGATATAGAGACGAACAAAATAGACTACTAATTTGTAACGTTGGATCGTGAGATTGGAGATTGAGATGATTTGTAATTCGGCCCTTGAGTGGCCAAATTCCACGTAAAATTTCCCATGGACATAGACTATGATATCAATCCACTTCAAATATTATCCGTCGTCTCTTTTTCATCCTCTATTTATGTTTATCATCAAAAAATAAACCAACTTGGATAATCAATCAACATTTGCCTGCCTTAGACCAAGCCTTTCTTATGCACTTCCTTGGTGAACTAATTGAAACTAGGATTCAATATCATCCTTTAATATTTCCAACCATTTTCTTATCACATCTTCATGATGCTTTTGCTGAAAATATTTCAAGTTAACGAGTGTTAAATTTTCGCATTTTTTCCATATTAAATATGGCACGTCACAGGTCCCATGCAGGGGTCCAAATCTGCGGTCCAAGCCTCCAAACATGGAACGATGTCGAATGCTATGAAGGCGACCTGTAGCCGTCAATGTGGCGGGCGTTATCCAGCCAAGAAATGATTAAGGGGAGAGCCGGAATGGGCCCCGAGTGGCTTTATCTGCACTTTCCTCTTGGGCCCAGTGGGCTCAATGGGCTCATCAAAAGCAGCTCCAAGCACAAAATGGCACATTATTTTATTTTATTTTTTTTAAAAAGTAAAGCTTCAGTTGGCTCTAAGTTGGGAACATTGCAAAAAGCACCAAGCTGCAAATAATTATTTATAGGGGCACTTAAATGCAATGATGCAGTCGGATTGGTAAGCTATAGGGTTTTTTTTTTTTTTTTTTTTTTTTTTTTTCCGGAAGTTAGTTCGAAGTGGATCACAGCTTGAATAAAGATAAGTAAGAATCTATTCGGGCAGCTTTTCAACTGTATTATTTTTTTAAATAATAATTATAGATTATAGTACAAGTTTACGAAGAAAAAATATATTTTAATAATTAAATATATTAAAATATGTTAGTTGTATAAAATTATTTTTGAACTTTTAAAAAATGATTATAATATCTATAATATTTTTTAAATATATAATTCTCTAAATAAATACTCTTATAAATAATTGGATTGCTCCAAATGAACCCTAAGTACATACACTCAGGGAGCTTATGAGTAAACTCAAATTATTTGCAATCTAAAATATTAAATTTATTTTTCATGATTAATTATTATTTTTACAGTATTCTATTTACAACTATAAATTTATTTTAAAAAAATAATATTTGGATAAAATTCTTAATAAACAACATGATAAGAATATATTATATATTTTTAACACATTTAAATTGATAAAAAATTCGAAGATAGTTTCTCTTACCTTAACTGTTTTATAAATCTTATTTTCTTCTCTTTAGTACCAAACTTATTCTTCAAGCTTTAGAAAGTAATAATTTTGCTTTAATTAGTACCCTCTTGGGATAACTTCTAAGAAGTCATGGCAGGAGAAAATATAAATAAACTAGTGATCAATATTAGACATGATATATTAATAATTAAATTCTATTAGGATGGACGTAAAACACCGTAATGAAATAAATAAGAAAAAATGGAATGCAACGGAAAGTAAAGAATACTAGGATTTAACGAGAAATATTTGAAATCGAAAAAAAATCACGGAGTCACACCACATCATGAAATCAACTATTAAAATGGGGAGAAATAAATATAGATCTCTCTTCTCTATTGCTCTCTGCTTGCTTCTCTTTACTCTTACACCGTTCTCTCACTCAAAACAAAAGAGAAAGTCAAGTAAGTAAAACCAAGGGATGCCGCTCTTAAAAAAAATAAGAAAGAAAACTGTTCAATCTGCCTCGGAGCGTCGCGGCACCAATATAGAGCGCTGCGGCGCTTAACCTCTGTCACTTGGTTAGTCTAACAACGCTACGGCTTCGAAAATATAGTGTTGTGACGCTCTGCTCTTTATTGATTTCGTAGGAAAATGTCCAACGAACAATGCAAAGCCGAGGCGCTCGTGTACAGATTATCGTGCATTGTGTGAAAAAAATAAAAATTCAGGTGCAAAACACCTGAATCCAAGTAGGAGGAGGACCCTCCGCAACCCCCCAGCAAACATGACTGAGTTTAGATCCATGAAAATAATATAACCCGATTGATCAACAGAATCAGATTCCACGCAGAAATAACAAATTCAAGTCAACAATTTAAGTGTATGAATGAGGGTTAATCATTAGTATTTATACATTAAAATATTTTTGAACAATCTAATATAAATTTTTAATTTAATATTTTGATCTACAATTTATATCTTTGTTGAAAAATCTTAATAATTAAGAAAAGTAAACTTGAACTTATTAAAAAAAATAATTAATCCCAGGCATTCTCATGGCAAATAATTTTATTAAAACATATAATAAAAAAATATGAGCCCATCAGCATGTGAACTCTTACAATTTATATTAAATGAAATCAAATAAAAAAAATTAAATCCGGTCCTACCATTGGTGTAGTACACTAATCAGTACAATAGATAAGAAAATAAAATATTAATATGAATATGACGCATTCAAGTTAATAAATGAAGAAAGAAATTGTTTATTAAGGCACTGACTCATCAAAATGAAGCTTAGTTCTGTTTGAGAAAGTGCCCCATTCTTCTGATTAACACAGTGACTCCATTAGTACCTCACTGTACTAATCTCACAGCTTGCTTCCTCTTCTTTACGAGAAATTATTCTGTGCGGATATCGAATGCAATTTTATATTTGGAGGCCAATCAGAATGCGTCACATCAGTGATATTGAGCATGGTACAGAGCACAGTACCAAGTGGTACCGAGCGTGGTACCGAACACGGTACCGAGAAGAGGGTGACGTGACGCATTTTTATTGGACTCTGGATGACGTTCGGCGTCTACAGAATAATTTGCCCTTCTTTACACCAGCAGAAAATGTCAGTAGATCTTTCATCAGATAATGGAACTGTGATTTCTGCTCATATTTAGGATGTTTACAACCACAAATTCACAGTGCATTACTGATCTGTTCAATCCCCACTGCTTAAGCAGTCAGATATCGATGCTAACAGTTTATGAAATCTTTTATTCTTTTAGTTTAGCATATCTGAAGCTGATGAACTTATTCAAAATGAATATTGCTTTTCAGTCACAAGCGTTGAAGAAGAGGTAAAAAAGCAAGATTTTTAGCTGAAGCATAAAGCCTGAAGTTCACTGAAACAACTGCAGAAAATATTCGTCAGATATGATTATTCTGAATGAGATCGAAGATTTTAATCTTTTCCACTGTACTACTTTGATTAGGTCCTATGTTTTCTATATTTCTGTTGCACTTTGTTTCTGACTTTATTTATCATATAATACTCTCGTATTATAGTTTTATGTTCTCTTTATCTTTACTAAATTTTTTATCTAAAAGAAAAACTTTTTTTTTTTTTGGAGCGGGGGTATTTGCCCGCTGCTACCTCCCGAAAGAGGTGTTTGGCGGCGCAACTAGTCCCTCGGTGAGTCTACCAGCAACCAGCCCCACAGGTGCAGGACCCACAGTTATTTTCTCCCCTGCAGGAGTCGTGCCGTATGAGAGAGGATTCGAATTTGGGATAGGGGGTTCCCAATCAAGCTCGCCCACCAACTCACCTAAGCCCGATGGGGTAAATTTAAAAGAGAAAGCTCAATGTGCAGTGTTGATTTTTATATGTAAATTTTCTTTATTCTGCTTATAAAAACATAAAATATATAGATATTTATAATGACAGCTTTGCTTGTCCTTTTTTGTTCCATCTTAAACATGCAAACAGAGAAAAATACAAAACTATGGATTGGATCTAAATTGGAGAGAAAAAAATGGAGAAACAGATTACAGAGCTGGAACCTGGAAGCAAACATGATCCAGCTCTCCCAACAATGCATCACGTGCTTTCCACTCACAGCAGTGATAAATATAAATTAATAAAAAATAATAAAATACTGTAAAAATAAATTTGTAACCCACACCTTGTGAAGAAGTTAATGAGACAGACAATTGATCTGTACAAATTATTTTACTTCAAAATCAGTTTTTTTATTTATTGCTGGTTTTAACGAGGAGAAATTTTAAACGAGGAGAAATTTTGGTCTGCTCTTCCAAATAATGGAAGCTGAAGCAAGGAAGAAGAAAGGCCAAATGGATCGTAGAGATTTTTTTATCTGCACATTTTTGTTCATAAGTCAAGCTGAATGGGTGTTCAGCATTTTTTCTGTAATTTCATACGCTCGAGAGCAAGATCACGTGGCTAGTTAAGGGGCTGTTTGGTATGCAGATTTAGGCCGGACTTGAGGCGAAATCCAGCCAAACGGCCTAAAATGTAAAACCAAATCTCACGAAAAATGAAAGCTGCTGTAAACGGAAAATTCCGTTATTCGTAGTAAATCCCGGATTTTCGAAATCCTCTCGTTCGGCGGATTTCCGAAATCCTTTGGCTCTATTGATGTGAGAAGGAAGAAACTCCACCCAAATCTTTCAACCTCCTTAAATCCTGAATGGAATAGCCAAACAGTCACATAGGATTTATCTTTAAGGTTACCAAACAGTTTTCAGGATGTAACCCCCCAGAATTTTGTAAATCCTCTAAATTCGGATTTACAAAATCCTGCTTAAATGAAATCCTAGATTCTACCAAACAGCCCCTAAGAGCCGTTAAACTATTGATCTCGTCAAGAGGAACTCAATCAAGCTGCACCGTTCATTGAGGCCAATTAGGAGAAGTTACTAGACTACTGAACTTGCTAGGAGGAACTCAGTCATGCTGCACCATAGAAGTGCTTGACCTTAGGACTGATCTGGAGAATTTGCCACACTGCAGGGATAGTTGTCCAACTCCCCTGCATATATAATGCTAATCTAAAAACAAACTATCCTACCAGAATGAAAACACAAAATTACTCTATGACTGTGTTCCACACAACAAGAACAAAGAAAATTTTGTACCATAATATTCTCATATGAATTCAATCAAAATAATTTTTTAATCACTAAATTTACTTTAAAATGAATAAAATATATAATTAATTAATTAATTTTTATAGTATACTAATCGCAAGATAAATTCATTAACTAGAAAAACTATCCTACCCAATCTTTTTTCTAAACAACCTCGTAACCCTACTGAAGTGGCCAGATTGCACACAAAAATACAAAATTAAACTAAAGTTGCAGAAATTGCCTCACAATCCACAAACTTGCCCTAAGACATCATGATCCAGCAATAATAATAAAAAAAAGAAGAGTTCATGTAAGAAAAAAAAATCAAAGCTACTGTTATGTAAATTGTTGTTCACAGTTCTAGACAGACTGAAACTTGCTGAAACAATGAAAATGTCAGCCCCTCCCGTTGTATTCTGAAAGTTTATGATATATCTCCCCACTCAGAACTAGTGTTCCAAAGCTTCTATACAGCAAACATGTTAAAATTATGAAATCAGTCAGCTTCGTTAATTATTTATTATATCACCTTCATGCAGAAACTGGATCACCAATCAATGCCATCTAGTAGTTCAGAGAAATCCTGATCAAAATCACCGATCAAATTTTCATAAACTTCTTGCTTTACATTACAGTTGTTGGTACTCGCACAGAAACTATTATTCATGGCAGCTGGTTTAGAAGCATCGTTATTACTAGGCATCATCACTCTCTTGATTTCTCTAGACATATCACCCGTGCAGATTCCTGGCCCATTCTGCACTTGAGCTGAAACCTTGCCTGCGATGCCAGGCCCAGCAATGACGCCCATCTCAGATTTAACAAAGTCTTTTACAGTGGGTAAGGCTCCCTTATTCATCATCTCTGGCAGTTGCTGAGCTGTATGTTGCTGGAAATTTTGAGTGGCCTGAGAAGGGGATTCATTATTACTTGGCGGGGGTAGCTTTCCCTGTAAATCTTGTTGCTGCTGGTTCTTGGTTGAAGTATATTGAAATGTTCGTCCACCGGTACTTAAAGGACCAGTGGCCTGATATTGCATGGGTTGTGTCTGGATGAGTCCAGAAAACGAGGAGTGATCAGATTGCATGGGGCTATGTCCTGGATTTGGGGAATTTCTTAATAAGTGCTGGTAATTGGTCATTGGGCCGTTAGCTGGAGAAGAATTGTTTGGAAAGCATGTTGATGATATGCTATTTGCTTGATGCCTGCCAAGACCAGGATGTATGGCCATGAACTTATTCAATGCGCTCTGGTCAGCGTGGAGATTTTGAGAAGTATCAGTCTGCTCCACCTTCATTTTCTGGGCTTGGAGCTTAGCTGCAGCTTGCTGAGTGTAATTCTTCAGACTATCTGCAAATTGGATGATGAAACAAAGAGCTTGTAAATGAAGAGGTTGAACTCTTTCTTTATGCTAGATAGAGAATCACACAAGCTACAAAATTAATTGAATAACACCAATAATTAAAATGGGGGAAAATTTTTTGATATATAGCAAATAAGATTCAAAAAGGCGGGGTTGATGATGGATAAACCACACAATTTAAACCTTGCTGAATTTGTTCAGATATGGATCATCAATGGATTTAGAAAATAGTCAAAATGATCCAATGATTATTTATGAGGGCCGGTTTTAGGCCCAGACTATCTCAAGCAAAAAATTTGATCCTTTTCCCCAAATTTGATTCAAAATAGTCCCGTAACTCCTCAATCTCTTTCAAAATAGTTAAATCTGATTCAAAATAATTCAAAATAGCGACTATTTTGAATCATATTTTAGCAGTCAAGAGACTAAATTGAACATATTAGTTAGTTAGAACTAAACTAGCCCCATGCAACTAGTCTAGGACCATTTTGACTTTTCTTTGAAATTCTAAAAGCACCATTATTGGCATCCTTTCCGAGCTGATCAGCTTATTATCTACTCTTGAGCCTTGTAGGTCACACTCAAGCCTGGATTGTCCCACAGATTTTTATCTTTCTCAAAAAGTATTACAAAGGAACATTACTAAAGCAGTGCAAATGTTAATATATGCTAACATATGAGTAAATGCCATACCAATAGGCCCCATCTTGTGTGACTGGCTGAAGTCAATCAAGTCTTTCATACAGTTAACAACTTCGGATATCTGTCAATTGATAGGAAGATGGCTTGAAATCATACATAATAAGATTTAAAAATAAGTGATAGTCAGGAAATAAGCAATGATGCAGATGCAAAGAAAGAGACACTAAAATTACATTAATATAGCTATAGATTTATTTTATGTTAAAAGTTTAAACTGAATTTCTTTCATCAAGTTTCACTCCTTGGACAACGAATCCTTTAGCAAACAAAACAACAATAAATATAGACCACAAATACTAAAAGTACCTGCAAGCATCGAACATATCTTTTGGGAAAACCTAGATCATTTAGTAACTGCAACTCCACATTTCTTGCCAGTTGACGGCCTGCTGACACAAACCTGAAGAAAAAAAGTGTGGCCAAGCGTCAAATCATTTTAAGTAATTTCAAGCAGTGAGACATGAAAATGTAAATACTGGCAAATAAAATAAAAAAACCACATAAAGCATTCAGAGCCAATATAAACGCATTTACCATGTAGCAAAACAAATGTTCGTATTCTTGAGGTTTGTACATAACAGGAAGCATATGAGGCATGGATAATTCTAACGGAAAGTCATATAAATATGGTTAACTCATACTGAAAAATACTTGAATACTCTATTTAATTAACCTCAGATGTCATGTTTAAAATATCACAACCACTTCTTTTCCCACTTCAACCAAATTTAATGAGATCAAATCACGTTCCTAACAGTTAAACCATTAAATCTGACTGTTTAAACAGTGCTATGAAGGAGATTTTTGCATTCAAGGAATTGATGAGAGGAAATGAAAAGGAAATGGTCATGAAATGATAAATTAACTTCAACACAATTGTTTGGTTGAGAAATTGAGTGGAAAGTAATTTTCCCTAGATGTTTAAAAAAAACCAATAAATTCAAGAGTAAATAGAACCTTAATGTTATGCATATTTGATTTGTTAGTGTCCGAGTTCACCATTGTCAACCTGTTCCCACTTCGTAAATCTGAAAGTTTGTGTTCATTATGATTGCAATTTCAGTCTTCGATTTTATTTATTTATTTATTTATTTTGCTTCATTCCAAATGTAAAAATTTACCTATGATGATCAACCTATTAAGACCGTCTGTGTTCTCCCATATTAGATTAGCTTGATTTGGTTTGGTAGTAGTTTCTTGATTCAGCTCTCTTCATATTCTCCTTTTTGGAAGATCTATCATTATTTTTTTCTTCAATTTGTTCAATTACTGGCTTATCTACATGATTGAAATTTTTTTGAATGTGATACATGTTGGATTGTCTTTTATAGTGTGAATTTCATCATTGCTGAAATTTTCTATTTGCTAACTATTTTTCATTATGAAATTTCATCCTAAGTTGCATTAGTGACTATCCAATGCTTACCAATCCTACATCACGAAGTTTCATCTTACTCAGTAATTGGATTTCAGCGAAGATTGGAGTATAGTCAGCAGAATTTGGACAAAATGTTGCACAAATAAACGGGAGTCGGTGTCTATAAACGTTTGATCGAAGAGGATATCATCAATGTTCTTTTTGGGATATAGCAGGATGGCAACCTTCAATTCCTACTCTCTAATGACCTATAGGCTAGTTTCTCTCTCAAGCGGCAGCACTACAAAAACGTGTTTGGAGTATAGTCAGCAGAATTTGGACAAAATGTTGCACAAATAAACGAGAGTCGGTGTCTATAAACGTTTGATCGAAGAGGATATCATCAATGTTCTTTTTGAGATATAGCAGGATGGCAACCTTCAATTCCTACTCTCTAATGACCTATAGGCTAGTTTGTCTCTCAAGCGGCAGCACTACAAAAACGTGTTTTCCTTTTCCACCAAGGGTTAGGTAGGGAATTATGAAAAAAATAAATCAAGTGTTTTGGTTTTAAACTATACTTTGCATTAATTACAAGTGAGCCAAACATCACAAATGTAATTATTAAGGTAAAACATATTTACTTTCCTCCAAATTACTTTAAACCAGATAAAGTCTTAATGTCTTCATCAAACTCCTCACCTTTTATATTAGACTCTTGTCTAATGATAAAACTGCTAATGGGAGACATTTCTATTGGGGGGAACGTAAAACACGCAACGAAACAAACAAATAAAAAATGCGGCAGAAAGAAATAATCAAAGAACACCATGATTTAACGTGGAAAAACCCAAAAAGGGTAAAAAACTGCAGAGCCGCATCACATCAAAAAATTCACGATGAAAATTTAAGAGAAATAATATAGATATCTCTGTTTTCTCACTCTCTCCTTGCTTCTCTTCACCCTTGCACCATTCTCACACTAGAACATACAAAGTGATACAATAAAAACCACCAAGGGATGCAACCCTTACGAAAAACGAGAAAAAAAATTGCACAGCCGACCTTGCAGCGTTGCGGCGCCAAGTTTGAGAGTTGCGATGCTCCCACTCTCTGATTTCAGCCTACACGACAGTGCGGTAGCGCCAGGTCTGGAGCGCTGCAATGCTCCCTGGTAGCGCCGCGGCACCGACGTTTATAGCGCCACAACACTCTGCTTCTGTCTTTTTTCACTAAACAATATAGCGTTGGGGCACTTGGGTACACAAAACTTGGGCGCCGCAAGGAAAAAAAAATTCGGTACAAAGAACCAAAACCCAAGTAGGGGGAGGACCCCCTGCAACCTCCTAGCGAGCTTAACAAACTGAATTTAGGTCCGAGGAAACAATAAAACCCAATTGATCAAACACAATCAGATTCTACACAGAACTAACAATCTCCCACTTGGAAACTGATTGTAATCAATCCTTCTCCCGATCTGTAATAGCAATCATAGTATCGGCAGTGTGGCTCACTTCTTCTCTCATCCTTCATGAAGACAAAGACCAATTGAAGCTACACATAGCTTCAGTTATCAACTATCACCGTCTTTGCCAACATGTCTGTAGGATTCTTGATAATATGAATCTTCTCCAAAGATAACTGACCATCTTCCAAAAATGATCTGATGAAATGATATTGAAGCTGAATTGCTTCATCCTAGCATGGAATGCAACATTCTTGGCTAGATGAATAGCACTCGTGATGTTACTATGCAAATTTTCATTCCTTTGTCCCTTGTTAAGTTCAGCCATAAAACTTTGCAATCATATCATCTCCTTACTAGACTCAGTGATACCAATACACTCAACTTCCGTAATTGAGAGCACAATAATTTTCTGTAATATGAAAACCCAACTCAGTGCAGTCTTTTTCAAAGTGAAGATATAACCAGTTGTACTTCTCTTACCATCAAGATCTCTAGCAAGATTAGAATCTACATATTCATGCAGATCAATCCATTCATCTCTAAAGCAAAGAGCTTTATCAATTGATCTTCTCAAGTACTTGAGAATCCACTTAACCGCCTCCCAATGAAATTTGTTTGGGTTACTCATAAATCTACTGACTACTCCCACAGCATATACTATATCTGGTCTCGTATAGATTATAACATATATCAAACTTCCAACTGCTAAAGCATACAGACCCCTCTCCATCTATTCTTGTTCTGGTTCAGATTTAAGCAATTGTTCCATAAATAGCTGAAAATGACTATCTAAGAGAGTGCAAACTAGCTTTGCCTCACTCATGTTGAATCTCTACAGCACCTTTTCAACATACTCAGCTTGATATAACTTCAATATACCTGCACTTCTATCCTTGCTGCTTCTCATACTGATAAGTTTTTTTGTTGGACCCAAATCTTTCATTTCAAACTCCTTTGATAAGTGCTTCTTCAGACATCTTCTCTTCTCCATATCTGACCCTACAATCAGTATGTCATCTACATACAAAAGCAAAATAATGTAACAATTATCAAAATATTTGAAGAAACAACGGTGATCTGCCTAGCACTTCATATACCCATTATTTAAAATAAACCAATCAAATTTTCTTGATGATTGCTTCAGCCCATATAAACTCTTTTTGAGCCTATACAATAAATCTTCTTTACCTATGATCACATATCCAAGAGGTTACATAATGTAGAGCTCTTTTCAAGGTCACCGTGAAGAAATGTTGTCTTTACATCAATCTGCTCTAGATGTAAATCCTACACTGCTACTATGCTCAGTACAACTCTAATTGTAGTCATCTTCACCACTGGAGAGAAAATTTCAGTGTGATCCACTCCTTCCTTCTGCTGAAAACTTTTAACTACAAGTCTGACCTTATAATGTTTGTTATCATCATATTCTTCTTTTAGCTTGTAAGCCCACTTATTTTGCAATGCTTTCTTGCCATCGAGTAGCTGTGTCAAATCTCAAGTCAGATTCAACCCAAGTGAATGCATCTCATCATTCATAACTTGCTCCCACTTCTTTAAATCATCAACTTTAATGACTTCATCATACCACTCTGGTTCACTACCATTTGTTAACAATAGATAGTATAAGGAGAATATCTTTGTACTGGCTCTAAGGTTTTACTGGATCTCCTAACTTCATGTAGTAGTTGTCTGAGAAACCCTTTGTGCTTCATTAGTTTGTCTTCTTGATCTCATCATCCATTATCTTAATATATTTTAAGGAATCTTAGGAGTCTCATTTCTATTCTTATACATTTCATTTTCATTGAATTTAAAATTTATGTTCCTGATGAATTTCTTATTCTGATAATCCCAAAATTTATAGTTAAATTCATTTGAATCATATCCAATAAATGTACACTTGATAGATTTTGAATCAAGCTTACTCCTAGATCATGCATCAATATGAACATAGGATAAACAACCAAAAACTTTGAGTTGTGATAAACTTACCTGCTTGCCACTCTAGGCTTCCTCGGGTGATCCTTCATTCAGAGGAATTGATGGTCCACAACTGATTAGATAAACAGCAGTATTCACTGCCTTTGCCTGGAACTATTTGGGTAGACCTGCATGCAGCCTCATACTCCTGACACGTTCAGTGATAATTCATTCATGTGCTCTGCAAAACCATTCTGCAATGATATTCTTAGAATAGTGAACTCATGCCTAATCTCATTCAAAGCACAATACTCCTTAAACTTCTTATCACAATACTCGCCACTATTATCTGATTTGAGACACTTAAGCTTTAAACATATATCATTCTTAACCATTGTTTTCCACTTCTTAAAAATGCGAAACACATCTGACTTGTGTTTTAAGAAGTACACACATATTTCTACTGTACTCATCAAATAAAGTGACAAAATAGAGAGAACCTCCTATAGAAGAAACTGGTGCAGGACCCGCTACATCAGTATGTACTAACTCTAGCTTCTTTGACTTTACTTTCGAACCAATTTTTGAAAAACTCACAGTTTGTTGCTTGTTATATAAACAATCTTTACAAAAATCTAAATGTATAGATTTTAAACCAGGAAATTTTTCTCTAGTAAGAAGTGAATGCATATCTTTCTTACTCATATGGTCAAGCCTTTGATGCCAAAGACCTCCATCAACATCTGAATCAGCTACTCCAATAGAATTTGATCTATTTTTGATAACATACAAGGTGCCTTCAATACTACAACGAGCTATAATTATAGCCCTTTTATCTGTTGACCTATAACTGTCGACCAGCTCCCACGATCCCACTACCCCACTACTCACATAACCACCTACTCACACGACACAAGATCCCGCACACGACAGAAACTAGAGGCAAGCATTCAAACCCCCCGAGATTTCGAAGTTAACCTGAGACACACGAAGACCTGCAGTCGAAGCCTCTACCCGCTGATCGTATGCTCTGTTCCACGTGAAAAAGCCACCGATCTCGAACTCTCTGCCCGATTCACCTTAGCCACCTACGCACGACCAAATCCACCAATCGACCCGTCCATCCAACACTCGTGAATCACCTCTGACCAACCATCGGCCCAACTCCCGTCACCCTGCCTAAACGGCCAAACTCCCACCCGAAGCCCTAGCCGTATATCGTTGTCGTGCTCTACAACCGGTCGATGCCTCTACCTCTTGCTCCGGCCTGATCAGCCGCCGGCCCGACCTCCACTTCCGATTTCCCTGGTCTCTGACCCATGCCCGATTGGTTGCCTTCCTTTATATATATAAGGAGAAGGGATTTTCAAATAAGTACTGCAATAAGGATCATCAAAGCCTTATTCCGAGACCAAACAACGTCCCGAAGCCCTTGGCCGTCGAATCCTATCCAGCTAGGCGGACTGGAAAGGGCAAGTGCCCTCCCCAGCCTCCTCTCGCGAGGAGGGGGCATCGAAAGGCTGCCAAATTTTCAAGGGGGATAAAAACTATCTTTTAAAATTAAATTAAATTACTTAATCAACAAATCTTGTGCAATGGAAGACTGGAAGACCAATTCCGGGGTTTATTCGTTCCCCCAAAGCCCTCGGTCATTGAATCCTATCCGACTTGGCGAATTTGAAAGGGCAAGTGCCTTCCCTACCTCCTCCCTTCACGGGGAGGGGACGTCGGGAGGCTACCAAAATTTTGAACAAAATAAAATATCCTCAACATAATTAATTTCAATATAAAAAATTGTCATTTTAAATAAAAAAAAAATCATTTAAAGATAATAAAAATGGGTTTATGGAAAGAAACATTGTCAATGATTTTTCATCGGCGCTTGTCTTCATATAATATAATCAATTTATCAAGATGAGATTGCCCACGGTTAATGAAATAGTTGGTATTTTTTTAAAATCATTGTAAAGCACAAAAGACTTGAATTTAAAATGGCATTACATAGTGCATGCATATATATTGCTGAAATTTGTCATACATATATCTGAATAATGCTTAAATTCAAAATACATTGAATTGAATGACAGAATTTAATAACTCAAGAATATCAAGAGCCAACATGATTCATAATCCGGAGTGACTCAAATGCATAATGAATGCTTAAAATACATGAAAATGATTCAATAGCACCTCACTATACATAACATCACTCAATATATATAAATCTCAAGTAAAATATAGTGTGCTCTAGTTACATAAAATTTAGAGTCTGACACGAAGATGAATATTATGAACATGAAATTCCACATTAGTATTCTCTTGCTTTAAACAATTTTGTTGTGACAAAATGGGTATCTTGGTTCTCACAAAGCATTTTCATAATAGTTGTGATAGCACCTCCAAGATCATTCATGAATCCTTGAAAGATACATGAGATCTCAATCATCAAGTTAGTAATGGCATTGGTGTGATAATAATGTCCTTGATACCCATCAATACATCTTAAGAGATGAGTATGGTGGGGATGCATTAGGAAGAGAAGAGAGAGAAGCAAAATATCAAGAAATAAACATTGGAAGAGTATTAAGTCAATTACACCGAATGCTGTGGAAATTTTATCTCTAATGGAAGACGCTTCAAAAGATTTTATGGTGTTTCGGAGAATTCAACTGAAACTATAGTATACTATATCTGCATTGATGAAATCTATGTGCTGTAAAATAATTGTGAAAAGGTGGGGTGCTCTAAATAAAATTTTATGCTCTAAATAAAATGGTTATGAAAATCTATGAGAAACTATGGAACAACATTTGTTATGAATCATGAAAGTAGAACAACCTCCCTATCTGCTAAGAACATGACAATCCAAATATAGTATGTAATATTTACCTGCACGTGTAAAGATAGCCAATAGATCTGCAACCCTACTTGTACAAGTGGACAGAAGGCGATATTTTTACGATAATACTGAAAATACACTTGAAAATATAACCCGCATGTGCTCCGACAAATGCAATAAATTTTGCAAACACTAATGTCTGAGAATATTGTGCGAGTCAATATTCAAGTTTCATCCTCCTCCATGAAAGGACTGGAGTCGATCTGACTTGAATCATAAAATGCCTTCTAAATTCCTACAAAAAATAGTGATTTTAATATCACCCCGATGATGGCCGTGTTGAAGGAAAATATCAACTGGAGGGGTCAAACCTCAAAACCAGTAAAAGTTAGGATTCTTAAAATGAAATCTATCACCTAAAAACTTAAAACTAAAAATGCATCCACCTCCCTCAATTGTTTGTCGGGGGTGATTTATTTGCAATTAATCTCATCTCACAAAGAGCGAATGTCATGTCGGATGTATCACTAAGATTCATCCTCAAATAGTCTCTTGCTAACAGGGATGTAATAAGCACTCTCTGATCGGGTGATTTTGCTGCAAATGGACACCATTATATTATGATCACAGCCCAAAGCCCGTATGTTCCCTAACGACGTCAAACCCTTAAGTAATAAATCATAGGGTATATTTGATAGGCATAAAGCCCTCTGTTAGCTAAGGTGGATTCAGATCTATCCCCTTAGACAAACATCACCCTAAGTCTACAAGGTATTCTTGGGCGAAGCAACACATGGCTGCCAATAAGATGCCTTCTGTCAGGTTGGGTCGACTACCTCCTTTGACTAACTAGACCAAGGACCATGATAACCCGGGGTGACAGAACCATGGGATCTTGATTGGATTCGTCTTCATTTCTCTTATCACCAATTTTAAGTATACGATGATAAATTTTAAGTCATAAACTCTAAATTTCAATATCAAAGTCAAATCCTAAAGTTGTTATAATGCGGGTACTCAGTGCCTATCTTATGACTAGCCTTAATCAAAAGTTCTCTCTTATTATCGAGAGGGGTAATTAATTATAGGGGCTTGCGCCTATAGGAAACCAGAACTCAGATTATAAAGTCCTCGCAAAATGAGGGTAAAATCTCTGGGTAGTATCTTATATAAAATCCAATCTGTCTTCTAAAAATTCACCGGGAACCTAGGTTCGCTAAAACTCTCCGCCATCACATTAAAAAAGGGAGTCGGCACAAAGAGGCCGGGGCGCGGGAATTTTTGAAGCCCACATTATAACCTTCGACGAATCTCCTGTGAATGATATTACATGGCCTGGGTTTGCAAGTTGACTCACAGAAACTAAGTTTCTCTTTAGACAAGGAACATGCATAATATCCTTGAGTCTCCAAGTTGACCCATCTGACATTCTGATATCAACATCTCCCTGTCCTACAAAGCTATAGGACTTATTGTCTCCAAGACACACTGCCCAAATCACATTCTATACAGTTCTTGAACATCTCCTTGTTAAGACTTATATGAAATGAAGCACCTAAATCTATAACCCAAGATTTAATATTATCCAGAAACAATATTAAAGAATCTAACTAAAACTCTCTACATATACATTTGTAAAGTGATTTTTGTCTTGACCTTCACTACTAGCCTTCTTTGGAACAGTACAGCCCTTCTTCAAGTGACCCTTCTTTTCATAACTCCAGCACATAACTTTCACTCTACCTGCAGTAGACTTTTCTATCCTTGACTTAGATCTCCCTCTACTTGGATTTCTCTCTAAATCCCTACTATTGTTTCAACATTCAGAGCAAAATTTGAAGACTCACCATTCACCTTCTTGCGAACCTCTTCATTAAATACTAACCCCAAAATATCCTCAAAGTTTAACTTTGAACTTCCTGAAGAGTTACTCACAGTAGTAACTAGTCCATCCCAACTATTTGGCAATGAAGATAACAACAACAACGCTCTCACCTCATCATCAAATTTAATGTCAACTGAACACAACTAACTCATCAAAGTGTTAAAATTATTCAAATGCTCTGTCATTGAAGTGTTGTCTAACATCTTCATATTGAATAACTTCATCAATAACACTTTGTTTGAAGCCCACGGCTTCTCATACATTTTAGCCAATGTAGCCATGAGATTAACCGTAGTCTTTTCATTTATAATGTTGAATACAACATATGAGGAAAGTAAAAGTCGAATCAAACCTAAGTTAATCCGGTCAAGGACCTCCCACTCCTCTATAGTCATTAAATCCGGCTTCTTGGTGATTCCTTCCAATAATAAATACAACTTCTGATACAGCAAATATTCAATTTGCATCTTCCAGAATGCAAAGCTCGAACCGTTGAACTTTTCAATATTGTATCTTGCTTCATCAACCATTACTCCCACTAGAACTAAAGAACGTGACTCTAATACCAGTTGTTGGGGGGAGTAAAACAAGCAATGAAACAAACAAGAAATAAAAAATGCATCAAAAAAGAAAGAATGCCAGGCTTTGATGTGGAAAAAATCCAAGACCTGAAAAAAGCCATGGAGTCACACCACACCAAGAAATTCACTATGAAATTTTTGGAGAAATAGTATAGATATCTTTTATTTCTCACTCTGTCATTGCTTGTCTTCACCCTTGCACTATTCCCACACTGTAACATACAAATAGATACAATAGAAACTACCAAGGGACACAACCCTTATTGAAAAACGAGAAAGAAAATTGATCAACCGACCTCGCAGCACTCTGAGCCCAAATTGGAGCGTCGCGGCACTCCCACTCTCTAATTTTAGCCTGCACGACAGCGCCGCAGCTCCGGGTCTGGAGTGCCACATTACTCCCTAGCAGCGCCGAGGTTTGTAGCATCGCAACACTCTTCTCTATCTTTTTACACCAAACTACGCAGCGTCGGGGCGCTATACGGGGAAAAATTTTCTGGTGCAAAATACCCGAACCCAGGCAGGGGGGACCACCTACAACCCCCAACGAGCTTAACCGACTGAATTTAGGTCCGAGACAACATTACAACCCAATTGATCAAACACTATCAGATTCCACACATAACTAACAATTTCCTATTCACAACCACAATATTTACTTAAATATTTTGATGCACTAAAAGATAGACATCCAAACAAACATCTACCAAAACAATAGTCTATAAACAAAAGAGAAAATACCAAAGGAGAAATGCTAAAGATATCCAAATAAAATGTGATCATGCACCTCATACAACTATTTACTTTTTCATGATATTTCATAGAATAGATTTTCAAACAACTAAAGTGAAACTTAGCACAAGAACCAAAGAACAGACTTTGATCAAGGCCTTGTTCCATAAACTCCTAGTGCCGATTCCAATCCTAAGTTTTCGAGAAGTGGTCATCCGTAGTGCTGGGTTAAATTCACAGAGCTAACTCTATTTAGTTTTTTATGATATTTCATAGAATAGATTTTCAAACGACTAAAGTGAAACTTAGCACAAGAACCAAAGAATAGACTTTGCTCAAGGTCTTGTTCCATTAACTCCTAGTGCCGATTCCAATCCTAAGTTTTTGAGAAGTGGTCATCCGTAGTGCTGGGTTAGATTCACAGAGCTAACTCTTTTTAGAGCATAAATAAAACATTTAGAGAACTAAAAAAATAGTGCTATGTGAATATTAAAGCTTAAAATTTATATAAATTAGATGATGAGAGCAAGCACAAAACCAGTAAATCAAGAATGTGATGCACAAGATTATAAAATAAGCAAGCAGGAAATATGCAACAGAGCATGTAAAATATTGTAATGCACATCTCATAAACAGAATTGACCAATGAATAAAAAATAAATAACAAACATAAATGCAGTAAACCATTCCAAGTTGGGTTCAATTAACACTTCAAATCAGGTTCCAACTGTAGATTGTAGCGTATGAACAAACCAACAGTAAAACGAGATGAAACAAAATGAGAAGTATTGAGAATACACATCTCATCTAGAGAATAGTTATTTTTTATATAATAATACCAATTTGGGCTCACAGAAGCATACTAGCTATCAACAACATTATTCAGGCAACACAACAGACACGAAAAAAAAAACATCATTATTCAAGGTAAAAACACATAGGAATTAAACTAGGTTTATTGATTACTTATGCACGAAATAGCATGCATGATGAAAAAGTGAGAGGGAGAGCCAAACAAGAAAGAATAATGTTGGGGATTCATCAAAGGGTCTATGAAGTGCAAACATGGATATTTTTATCACTGGGGAGATGGATATGGTTACAAGGGTTACTCTTTACTTGACTATTGCATCGAGAAACTAAACATATTGACTAACACCATGCCTAATTTCCCAGTACAGTATTTTTCAACAGATGAATAAAAAACAGATATAAAAATTATCAATGAATACTTGAAGATGTATATTATTCACTTTAACTCACATATTGCAACTGGCTTGCAGATCTTGAACGGAAACTGCAGAGGGCCCTTTTTCATTAACAGTAGTTTGATATTTATGTGCAGCATGCAATAACTGGTTCACCTGTAGCAACAAAATAGTGAAAGACCCAGTAACTTCAGTAAATCAGAAACCATTCCAAAGGACATAACCATGCAAGCGTTAGGAAATCTGGAAAACCAAAGAGTAAAACCCACCTGCAAGCATGAAATGGCCGTTTTTTTTTTTTAAAGCATGTTTTTTAAATGGCCGTTGATAAATGAACGAATCACTCAGGAGGTTTGACTATTTTATAAAGGTTGCAAAAAAAGAAGTTAA
Source organism: Dendrobium chrysotoxum (assembly GCA_019925795.1). NCBI lineage: Eukaryota > Viridiplantae > Streptophyta > Magnoliopsida > Asparagales > Orchidaceae > Dendrobium > Dendrobium chrysotoxum. Next base: position 58,496,182 of record CM034309.1, read on the forward strand.
AATCAACATAGTTCATATAAAGCATGATCAATATAAATGATATGTTATAATAAACAAGCACCTTGTGAAACAAAAAGCTAACAAGAAAGGACAGATGGGAAACAATTAGTTTTCAAAATTAATATACTACAACAACAACAAGCCTTTATCCCACTATGTGGGGTCGGCTACATGAATCATTTTTCTCCATTGTGTCCTATTAAAGGTCAAATTCTCATATAAATCTAATAAAGAAATGTCATTTCTAATCTTTTCTAACAAAGCATTTTTAGGTCTACCTCTATCTTTCTTAATATAAGTCAAATCTAATACATCTACTTTTCTAACCGGGTCATCGAAAGGCCGTTGTTTTATGTGACCAAATCATCTAAGGCGACTCTCCAATCTTATCTTCCACTGGAGCTACTCCAACCTTTTCACATTTGAAAAACATTAGTATTACGACGTAACATAAGCTCCATAACTCTCTCCCAAAATTTTAAGGTATGACACATCAACTTAATTCCTCTATAATTCGCACAATCTTGTGCATCACATTTATTCTTAAAATAGGAATCAACACACTCATTCTCCACTCATATGACATCTTTTTAGTCTTTAAAATAATATTAAAAAGTTTAGTAAGCTAAAAAATTCTTTCACCTCCTAAGCATTTCCACACCTCTATTGAAATATCATCAGGTCCAATAGTTTTTCCACACTTCATTTTCTTTAAAATTTCTCTAACTTCAGTTTTACTAATACGCCGATAAAATAAAAATCTCTATATTCATTTAGAGTGCTAAGGTCACTAAAGTCAATCGTATTCTCACAATTTTCATTAAAAAGCTTAGCAGAATATCACATCCACCTTTGTTAAATATCATCTTCTAAAAAAAACACCTTTTGATCTTTATCCTTATGCACTTCACTTAAACTAATCTTTACTACTCATATCTCTTTGTTTAGCTAGCTTATATATATATATATATATATATATATATATATATATATATATATATATATATATCGCCCTTTTAAAATCTAATCTATTATATAAACCATTGAAAGCTAAAATATTTGCATTGCAAATTGCATTCTTAGACTCCTTACAAGCTTCTTTATATATTTCCCAATTATTAAAATTTTTACAACTAAACCAATTTTTATAACAAATTTTCTTATTTTTTATCTTTTCTTGCAAATTTTGATTTCACTACCAACTATTTTTACTATTAGCAGATTTTCCTTTTGATACTCCAAGCATATCTTTGCAACATTCTTAATATTACTAGCTACTTTTTTCAACATAACATTAGCTTCCTCATGCACAGATAAAATCTTAAGATCTAGTATCTTACTCTCAAAAATATTTTTGTTAATATTCTTTAAATGCTCCCATCTAATCCTAAAATAACAATTTACATTATTTTTAATATTCTGCCCCTTCATCTTAAAGTCTAAAACTAGTAAGCGATATTGGGTACATAAACTTTCACTCAGAATAGCTTTACAATCTTTGCAATTTAAACGATCTATTTTTCTTATAAGAAAATAATCAATCTGAATTTTACTATATCAATTCTTATAAGTGATGAGATACTCATCTCTTTTCTTAAATAAGGTATTAGCAATTACAAAATCATTTTTTTTAGCAATTACAAAATTACAAGCTAAGGAAAAATCTAATATGGTCTTACCACTTTCATTAGACGCTCCAAAGTCATAATCATGAATGATTTTAAAATCATCTACCTCTCTACCAACATGTCCATTTAAATCTCCTCCAATAAAAACTTTTTCTTCGAGAGGTATCATTTGTATTAATTCTTTTAAATTATTCTAAAATTTTAATTTTGAATATATATCAAAACCTACTTGAGGAGCATAAGCGCTTATAATATTAATAACCTTAGCATCAACAACAATATTTAATGCTATAATTCTATCTCCAATTCTATTAATTGTTACAATATTATCCTTTTTTTTTGTTACAACATTATCCTTCAAACTCTTATCTATAATCACACCAACATCATTTCTAGTACGACTCCTACCAGAATATCATAGTTTAAATCCTAAACTATCAATCTCATTATCCTTCTCTCCAACCCATTTAGTTTCCTGAATACAAAGAATATTTATTATCCTATGGATCATAATATCTATTAATTCCATTAATTTGCCTATAAGAGAACCTATATTCCAAATTCCTATTCTAATTTTAGTTTCAAGGACTAGTTTCTTTGCCCACATCCGTCCCTAATGTGAGAACCCTTTAGTTTTCAAAATTAATATCTTGGAAAAAAATTAATTTAATCCTGCCGACTAAAATTTACACAATATCTTCCAAAAAAAACTTCGTAAGTTAGCAATCTTAAGAACCAGTTGAAAGAACCTCAACTGCACTACACTTCAAAGAGATCCACATTCAACTAAACAAAAAAGACGTCTCCTAGTGTCAGTTTAATGATTTTTTCAGTCCTTGAAGCGATAAACAACACTGATCTTTGTATATAGAAAGCCTGTAGACTTGTTTGGGTAGCCATTTCAAGGTATAGGGCAGATCCAATGATTTTGATTCAACGGCTGCCAGATTAAATGAAGCTGATTCTCAGTGGAAAGTGTAAATTCAACAAATGAGGTTATGAGCAACCAGCAGCTTAAAGAAATATTTCCGCAGGGGCATTAAATGATAAATTTAACTAGTAATACAGAAGTAAAATGCAATACTTTCCATAATTGTTCCAAAAATCGGGGAAAAGGAATATAAAGAAGAATGCCAGAGAACATAGTTGTTTAGGTTAAAATTCGTTACAAAACTTACTTGAAAGTTAGACGTGCATTTACAAATAAGCATTCTGTTACCTGACTAACTATCATTCTACGAGAGAGAAGTTCTTCATGACTGCGAGCACAGAATTCCCAACACAAGATCTGAAGCAGAGAACAACTGATGATGTTGATGGATTAATCTAAACGTAGCATCAACAGATAAAACATCAAAAGATCAAGCAGAAAATAAGTTTCTTTTCAAACACCTTCAAATCTGGAGTGAATATGATCCGAAGTTGCCCCTCCCGCACAACTCGGCATTGCTCACGGACACTCTCTTGCACAGCTTTTGCATACTCCAAAACCATCATTCCTGATGGAAGCCTGCTTTCGTGGGGCATGTCCAGATATAAAAGCTCATCAATAACCCCATGATCAAATTTGATTTGGTTAAGCCGAGGAATTACTTCATATGTAGCCTCTGTCATAATTCAAAATAATTAAAATGACAAAAAAGGTGTGGTTGAGGGAATGCATCAGTTGAAAATACTAATAATCTGAAGTATCAGATTTTAGATAATGAAAAACAAAATTAACCTAATTTAATGATACATCATAATAAAAGGTAACTGATCAATGAATACAAAGTACAAAAAACACGCTACTTTAAGGTGTTAAGGTGGGAATACGTGCTTCTGCTGAGAAATATAAATTTTTACACCAGGAAACAATTTCCCATAGGGTGAACACTGACTGTCAGACACGCATACGTAAGTACTTGCATATATCCACTCATGCACATGTACACAAATAAATATAGCACAAAAATACAAACTTGTGCCATTTGCGTGTGCATATTAGACATTAGTAGTAAGAATAACAAGCATCAAGCGTCAAATCGGTAGGGGTGCTAGCTCACTGTTTCAGTGACATCAGAAGGCTAGAATTCTTGACCTAAGATGATCCATTACAGAAGGCCTTTCTCTTTCAACATTTCAAGGAATAGTACATTGAAATCTTCAAGGATCACAGTGGGGGCATCATAGAGATCAAAATTTTGGTATACTTAAACAGTACTAAAACTTGATTCTGTGATATTAGAAATGCGTGTTTACCAAATTAGATGTAGCAGTGACTAAAGAAATTCTGATGCAGCATTATAGCAGCCTCACAGGTTTGTGGTTCCTTAAATACTGCTATTTGCGGTTCATTAATTCACCACAACTTGTGATCCAATGGGCAATAGAGATAGAAGCTCGCAAGTTGTTGTTTTGTTTTTTGCAGCATTGCTGATTCCTGAGGGTTTGTAATGAAGAAAGATGTGAAGTTTGAACCTAGTACAGCTGGCTGCCGCTCCTTCAATTCTATTTCAGGGGTTTATAACAAATAAGCATATTTCCACACCTCTATTGAAATATCATCAGGTCCAACAGCTTTTCCACACTTCATTTTCTTTAAAGCCTCTCTAACTTCGGTTTTACTAATACGCCGATAAAAACAGAAATCTTTATTTTCATTTAGGATGCTAAGGTCACTAAAGTAAATCGTATTTTCACGTTCTTCATTAAAAAGTTTAACAAAATATCTCATCCACCTTTGTTGAATATCATCTTCTAAGAAAAGTATTTTTTGATCCACATCCTTAATACACTTCACTTGAACTAAATCCTTACTACTCCTATCTCTTTGTTTGGTTAACTTATACATATATCTTTCTTCATCCTTAGTATCTAATCTATTATATAAATCATTAAAAGCTAAGATCTTTGCATCGCATATTGCTTTCTTAGATTCCTTACGTGTCTCTTTATATCTTTCCCAATTATCAGAATTTTTACATCTAAATCAATTTTTATAACAAATCGTCTTATTTTTTATCTTTTCTTGCACATTTGGATTCCACCACCAACTATTTTTACTATTAGGAGCTTTTCTCTTTGATACTCCAAGTACATCTTTTGCAATAATCTCAATATCCTAAATAATTCCCTTCTAATTATAATTAAAATTTTCCTAAAAAATTCCCCTTTGATTAAGAACCTTCCTAAATAGCTTCCTCTTGATTAGAAAACTTCCTAATTCCCTCCCTATCAAATCGACCGGTCCATGAGCTTTCTCCCAATTTATTCATTATATTATCATATGAATTTTAATTCTCGTATTTATTGTTTGCATATAAAGAAATCAATTTGTTCACTTATTTCATGATTTAGGAAATGTGAATCATAATTTCCTTTGTATGATTTACTTACATTGCATTATTCTAGTTGTATTAGAAAAGCCTAATCATAAATTGCCATACATAAAATAAGTATCAGAGTTTGGGTTGTGTCAACATGTCAGTTGAAAGTGGAGCTAGTTGTAAGGTAATTTACTAGATCGAGAAAGGGATAAGATATTGATAACCGTGCAAAATCAATTGGTAGAATTGCTGAATAGATAAAATTAATTAAGTGATGCACTTAATATGATTCAAAAATGACTTTCCATTTGAAAGCTAATCAACTTCATGCACATGAAACTAAAAAAGATTCCAATAACACTAGTGAGATTAAAAAAAATCATCATAATAGATAATTTAAGGTGTATGACAATGTTGGTTATTGAAATCATATATGACAAAATTTTGAAATAGATAATAGCATATAAAAGGAAAATTAAAATTAAAGTGTTACTTATTAGGGTAAATTGATTCCAAAATTTTTGCTGATCGAGTGTTGTATTTAGATAACCTTTTTTTTTAATGATAAATCACATATGATGAAGGACAAGTGAAATTTTCAAAAATAAAACAAAGTAAGCTAAATTTTATCAAAAAAAAAAAAAAAGGGAAAGATTGGGAAAGGAACTTGCTACATGAGCATAAATGAAAGAACTTTTAAAAGAAAAATATTTTCATTTGTCATTCTGATAGATGTCTCAGATCCGGCGTATGTTAAGAAAGGTCAAGGTAGAAAAAAAAAGATTTGGTTAGAAAGTATTAAAAATTATATTAATTTTATTAAATTTTAAAATGAATTTGACTATTACACAATGGAGAAAACAAATTCATGCAGCCCACCCCACATAGTAGGATAAATGCTTGTTGTTGTAGTTGTATGTTTAGATCATTTGCATCATTACATTATAAACTTAATTTATTAAAAAGAGAGATCAAAATGGATATGGAATACATTAACAAATTTAAAGAACTATTGTTGCATTCTAAGATCATGAATGATCCTAAAATCATACTCTCTAGATTTAGGTTTGGTTTGCAAACTAATACCAAGAGAGAATATACATCACAACACTCCATTTGAACATAGTTTTCAACTTACATTAGATTTTGAGTAATGTTAAATTTTTTTAGTGTCTTATTAAGTTATAATGTATTAAAGGAGTACAGCATTTTGTTAAAAGAATCAAATTCAATCTGTTACACCTACTAAATCTAAATGTACTAAAGGAAAATTAACTAAATTTGCATATAGGGTTAAAATTTCTGCCAAGACGTGTTTTTTAAGTGTCATTAAATTGATTATTATGCTAACTAATATCCTAATAGAAACTTGCATATGAATGTGGAGGATAATACTAAATCAATAATTTTGATTATGCGCCTGCGTTGAATGAGAAAATCAATGATTCAAGGATATTTTAATTGATGATTCTTTGAATGCCATATGTTAAATCATAGATGCTCCAAAGGTTGAATATGATTGGAAGAGAGCTACAATTTTCCATCCTATTTCAAATATGAGAAGAAGCTTTGCAAACTTTTAATTAATAGTGTAGTTGCATGAATGTGGTGTTTTGAATTTAAAATATAAATAATATCCACAATCATAAAAGATAGAATTGGTAGATAAAACTCTTATTTTTAATGTCTCAGAGATGTTTGGTTCCCATGCCGTTGGTTACTTATAATGATACAATTTGGTATGATGTGTTGCCCATGAACATTGCTCATATAATTTTGAGTAGACATTGGCTTTATGATTTAGATTTTACTGATATTAGGAACTCTAATGCATATACTTTTAAGACTAATGGAAGACGTGTAGTTATAAAGCCTAAAAGTAAGTCTAAATATATAAAAGAACCTAAACACCAACATACTTTGAGTGAAATTGCATTAAAGAAAGAGAATATGTGGGAGAAATCTATATCTTAGCAGTTATTGTGATGAAATATGTAGTGCATAAGTGATGTAGAACGGGGGGAGGGGATCATTTGAAATTTGAAATTCAAATTCAATGGAAAAGTAGTGGGGGGGGGGGGGAGCGGCTAAATCAAGAGGGGATTGAGCTTCATTGGTGGTCTTTAAGTCGAATAGGAGAGAGAGGAGGGCAGAGAGGGGCTGATTAATTGATTCCCTTAATGGGATATCCAATTGGGGAATCCATTAATTAAGAGGGAGAGAGAAGGCGGCCGGCCTAGGGGGGGGAGGAAAAATTGTGCACTACAATTCATGTGGACCCAAGCATTAATTGTTGATGGGAAAATTAAATCTGAAATTTAATTTCAGATTTAAGGTGATTATGGAGGCTTCCTAAATTAGATTTATCAATTAGGAAAGGATTTGAAATTCAAATTCGTTTGAATTTTGAATTTAAAACTTACCAAAATTAAAACAACTTCATTTACGAACTTGATTTGGGGAATTAATGGGAGGAATTAATATGGGTTAATTGGATTAGAGGGAGAGTGAGGGTCAGCCATGCAAGAGGGAGGGTTGATTGGGGAAATTTTTGAAAACATTTCCAAACATAAGACTTTAATTAAGAAAAGGGAATTAGAGGGGAATCTCTAATTAATTTCAGATTTGAGGAGATTATGGAGGTTTCCAAAACAAATCAACTTATTTAGGAAGGAGTACAAATTCAAATAATTTTGAATTTGAATTTCAAAAACTTTCCAAATTTAAGATGTTTAATAAATGGCAAGTATTAAATGGGGATTGAAATGTTGGAGGCAAGTGAGGATTGGGGAATGACACCGGCGGCTTGGATGTTTATGGGGGGCCGGCGGCTTGGAAGGGGGGGGGGGGGGGGAGGATGTGGCGGTTAGAAAAAATAAGGAGAAACAAAAAGAAAAAGGTAAAACCTTGAGCCCGGACTCTTCCTGCGGCTAACAGGTGTTGCGTTGCCCTTCACCAAGGGACTAGCCCGGACCCATCCTGTGGCTGGTGGAAACTACATTTCCCTCCCATAGGGATCTCACCAAAGTCCTCCCAAGAAACAAAAGTGCAGAACAATTTTTTTTATTAAAACTCCATCATACCATTACAATAGCAAGGGCCTCTATATATAGGCCTCATAAATAAAAAAACTAAAATAAGATAATCATGCCCCTAGGGCTTACATAATACTAGACCCTTAAGTAAGGGTAAAAACAAAAAATGCATAATTAAAATAAAAATTACAAATAAAAATTTAAGATAATGTGGGACGATCATGGCCGTCGATCTTCAGCTCCTCCTCGGATAAGCATGGACGGTTGGATGTCCGCATCATTAAGATAGCCATCATTGCCAATTTGTTCTCATTAAAGGATGAATCTAATCGAGTATACTGGACTTAAGAGATAAGTTGATGAATTACTTAAAAAGGGATTTTTAATGAAGGCATAATTGTTGTGCTGCACATTCTTTTCTTACACCTAAGCGAGAGGAGAGTCGACATTTGTGAGAGATAGAGGAGTCATGAACAAAATCATCATTAAAAACAAATTTTAACATCTTGTTTGGATGATGTGCTAAATATGATGAATAATTATGTGATATTTTCCAAAATTAATTCAAGAAACAACTGCCATCAAGTTAGAAAATGAAAGATGATAACCAAAAAATTTTAATATTAAAGAAAAATTATGTGAATAGTTTGTGATGCCTTGTGCGTTATTCAATGCACCTAGTACTTATATAAGGTTAATACAATGAACAAAAAAAGGTAGAAGAAGCATTGATACAAAATGATTAGGAAGTCAAATGGGCATATCAAAAGCAACATGACTATAAATTATATAAAAAAGAATAAATGTCATACTCCATTAAACATTGTCATTGTCAAATCCCATGTCCTTGATGAGAAAAGTGGAGGATTGTGTAAGATAGTCGATAGCCAACGTAAAACTTATCGAATAATCATGACATGAATCATTTAATACATTGTATTAATGCTAAGGAGTTCCCTGGAAGCGGCGTGTTGTATGGTCTAAATACAGTAAGAAGTGTGCAAGGGTTGTAACACCAGCGCCTGGATATAGAGTTAAATAAGCAAGTGTTTCCAAATCACAGATGAATGTGAATAAAGAAAGGTAGTCCATGAAACTAGAATTATGATAAGAACTTGGAATATAAGTTCTCTTGCAGATAAATTAATAGAATTAATAGATATTATGATTCATAAAAAGATAAATATTTTATGCATTTAGAAAACAAAATGGGATGGAGAGAAGGCTAAAGACATTGATAGTTTAGGGTTTAAACTATAATATTCAGATAGGAGTGGTACTAGAAATGGTGTAGGAGTGATTATAGAAAAGAGTTTGAAGGATAATGTAGAAGAAATTAATAGAATTGAAGATAGAATTATAATTTTAAAGAATATTGTTGATGCTAAGATTATTAATATTATAAGTGTTTTTGCTCCTCAAGTAGGTTTGAATATGTATTCAAAATTAAAATTTTATAATGACTTAGAGGAATTAATACAAAAAACATCTTTTGAAGAAAAAAATTATTAAAGATTTAAATGGACATGTTGGTAGAGAGGTAGAAGATTTTAAAAGCATTCATGGTGGTTATGTTGGGGATGAGGAGTAAACACCACAATGACGAAACAAACAAGAAAATAAAAGCAGAGGAAAGTAAATGACACCAGGATTTAACGTGAAAAAACTCAAATTAGCGGAAAAATCATGGAGCCACACCACACCAAAAAATCCACTATGCAAATGGAGAGAAATAATTACATCTCTCTTCTCTCTCGCTCTCGCTCTCTCCTTACTTTTCTTCTCACATGCAGCGTTCTCTATATCTTACACGCAAAAATACAAGAGAAAGCCAAGTTCAATAACCCCAAGCGACGCAACCCTTCAGAAAAATGAGTAAGAAAATCGTCTAGTCCGTCTTGCAGCGCTCCGACGCCAGTTTGGAGCGCTGCAGCGCTTGAACCTCTGTCTTAATCCGTTGTGTCATAGTATCAAGATAACTACGATGCCCCGCTCTCTGTCGTTTAGCGCTGGGGCGCTCGGGAACACAGTGTCGAGGTGCTCAGATACGCAGCACCCAAACCACCCCTTGCACCTCCAGCAAGAACGACAAACTTGAGGTCCGAGGCAATAAAACAAACCGATTGATTAACACAATCAAATTTCACACATAACAAGTCATGGATTTCAAGTGAATAATAAAGGTGGTAAGACCATATTAAACTTTTCTCTGGTTTATAATTTTATAATTATTAATATCTTATTTAAGAAAAGAGATGAGCATCTCATCATTTATAAATATAAATATAGTAAAACTCAAATTGATTATTTTCTCATAAGAAAAATAATTTGTTTAGATTATAAAGTTATTCTAAGTGAAAATTTATGTGCTAATATCACTTATTAATTTTAGACTTTAAAATGAAAAGACGGAATATGAAAAATAAAATAACATGTTGTCCTAGGATTAGATGGGGCATCTAAAGAATACTAACAAAAATATTTTTGAAAGCAAGATTCAAAATCTTAAAATTCTGGCTATACATGACGAAGTTAATGTTATGTGGGAAAAAAATTGTTAGTGATATTAAGAATGTTGCAAAATATGTGCTTAAAGTATCAAAAAAAAACTCCTAATAATAAAAATAGTTGGTTGTGGAATCAAAATATACAAGCAAAAATTAAAAATACGAAGTTTTATTATAAAAATTGATTTGGATGTAAAAACTCGGGGAAAGATATAAAGAGGCGTGTAAGGAGTCTAAGAAAGTAATATGTAATGCAAAGAATTTGGCTTTTAATTATTTATATAATAGATTAAATATTAAACAGGGCAAAAGATATATGTATAAGTTAGTCAAGCAAAAAGACTGAAGAAGTACTGATTTAGTTCAAGTGAAGTGCATTAAGGACGAAGATCAAAAAAGTGTTTTTATTAGTAGAGAATATTCAACAAAGGTGAATAAGATATTTTGATAAGCTTTTAAATAAAAATTGTGAGAATATGATGGGATTGACTTTAGTGACCTTAACACCCTAAATAAAAATAGAAAAAAAAATTATCATCTTATTAGTAAAATCAATGTTAGAGAGATATTAAAGAAAATAAAGTGTGGAAAAGCAGTTAGACCAGATGATATTCTAATAGAGGTGTGAAAATGATTAGGAGATGAAGATATTTCTTGACTTACGAAGCTTTCAATATTATTTTGAAGACTATAAAGATGTCAGATGAGTAGAAGAGTGTGTTGATTCCTACTTTAAGAATAAAGGTGATGCACAAGAGTGTGTGAATTATGAAGGAATTAAGTTAATGTGTCATACTTTAAAACTTTGGAAGAGAGTTATTGAGCATAAGTTACAACGTGACATTAATGTTTCTCAAAATCAATTTGGGTTCATGCTAGGTAGGTCTACTATGGAAGTTTAACATTTATTGAGAGGTTTGATAGAGAAATATAGAGAGAATAAGGAGGATCTACATATGATATTTATTGATTTAGAAAAAGCTTATGATAAAGTTCCAAGAGAAGTGCTTTGGAGAGTTTTAGAAAAGAAGGGGATTAATAATGCTTATACTCGAATCATTAAGGATATGTATGAATGAGTTATTACTTCTGTTTAAACACAAGGTGGTTTGACCAATGTTTCTTATTTCAGTTGAACAACATTAAAAATCAGCTTTAAGCCCATATCTTTTTGCGTTAGTCATGGATGCTCTTACTAGACATTTGCAAGAGGTTGTACCTGGTGTATTTTTTTGCTGATGATATTGTTTTTGTTGATAAGACTAGCAAGGACCTGAAGGTAAACTTGAATTATGGAGGTCAACCTTAAAGTCTAAAGATTTTCGTTTGAGTAGATCTAAATCCGAATACATGGAGTACAATTTTAGCAGTAATAAATTTAGTGGGGGTATTGTGCCTTTGGGTGATCAAGTCATTAATAAGAGTATACGTTTTAGATATCTAGAATCTATTTTTCAAAGTGATGGTGAAATAGATGGGGATATTATTAGTAGAATTCAAGTTGGATGATTGAAGTGGAGGAATCCATCAAGCCTGTTGTGTGATAAAAAAGTATCACTCAAACTTAAGGAAAAATTTATAAGATGGTGGTGAGACATGCAATGTTTTATGGCGCAGAATGTTGGCCATTAAAAGAGAAACATAAAATTAAGTTGAGAGTGCAGAGATGAGGATGCTCAGGTAGATGAGTGGCTCTGCTCTTAGAGACAGAATGCGAAGCGAGCAAATACGTGAAAAGGTTGGAGTTGCTCCAGTGGCGTATAAGATTAGAGAGAGTCGTCTTAAATGGTTTGGTCACATAAAATGTCGGCCTTCCGATAACCCGGTTAGGAGAGCAGATGTATTAGATTTGGCCTATGTTAAGAAAGATAGAGGTATACCTAAAAAGACTTGGTTAGAAAATATTAGAAATAACCTTTTTTTATTAGATTTAAATGAAAATTTAACTCTTAATAGAACAATGGAGAAAAAGGATTCATGTAGACAACCCCACGTAGTGGGATAAAGGCTTAATGTTGTTGTTGTCCTCCTTCATTTAAAGTTAAGCCACGTCATCTTTGGCTGAGCCAATAAAAACTTATCAAGCAAAATGTATGATACTCTCCTCATTTTAATTGTTCCAAAAAACATGTATCAATGGAGTAGGATTCATAAAGGTGAGCTAAAAATGGTTGAGATTAGGGCCCATGATGATGATGAAGCATGTCACATCAGATATAACCTGCACTATAAACGGTTGAAAATTATAACAGATAAGGTATCAAGTCTAGTATAAGAGAAAGTAGAGATAACATGTGCAACTGGAAATACCTTTGGAGGAAGGCACATGGTGATCAATAAATTCCAGGAAGAAATATTTATAGCAGCACTTAATGCAATGAAAACAAATATCAATTTTAATCTATTTCTCTCCTCCTATTCTGATACCAATGCTGATGAAATTTCAATGAATTTAAATGCACTGATCACCGGATGTAAAATGTGAACCTTGAAAACAAGATTTTCATTTATATTGGTGTGTCATTTATTTTTTCTTCGAACTAGCAACTGTAAAGCATGATTTTTTATCCAAACAAGCTTAAGAAAAATGCAGATAAAGGAAACGTCTATTGGCACACTCAAAATATTTTAGAATATCTATGCAATAAAACCAACAGATAAAGCAAGTATTTACCCTAAACAACGTGAAAGTACTTACCAAAACCTTTTCCAGATTTAGAGCCACAGATACCACATTGCCATGCATCCTGTACATGCAGGATAAAATCATAAGTATGAATCAGCCAACAGAAACAAGGATAATGCACAAATAGTAATACAGTTTAGGAAATGATTAATGAATTTTTGGTTTTGCAAGCATACATGTGTAACTATAGAATTCCATGCACAAGAAGTCTGCAGAACAAGAATGGTAGTGTAGGAATTACAATATACTGAATGTAATAGCAGGCAGTATAACTAACCATAGCAGCTTGGGGAAAAGCACCAAAGGCATGATTTCCACCATTATTGTACAATGAGAAACACCATCTTTTCTTTGCTCTAGGTGCAAAGTATTCTGCCACAAATTTTCTCCAGTACAATATAGAATTGTCCTGTAGTTAGCATCAAATTGCTCTACTCAGACCAAATCCTGCACGAATTGTTGCTTAAGAAATACAGCAGAAAGGTTCAGAACTCACAGCCGGTCTATGACTCTGGTGATACATATACTGCATAAGTCGCCGAGCACACAAGCCACTTTCAAACGGGAGCCTCATTGGAGATATTAAATGGAGGGGGTTTGGCATAGGCATTTGGGTCTGCTGATGCATTTGTATTCTCTGCAATTGTGGCAACGACTGCATCAATTGCTGCTGCTGGAGGTGAGCGAGCCTCTGAGGTTGTACAAGGGCCTGAAGTTGAAGGTTGTGATGCCTCTGTAACATCTGTTGCATAACCTGCTGTTGACTAACATCTCCCACCCTCATGTCCAGCCGTGGTCTCTTCTGAACAGGCATCATTCCAGCATCCTGGACCATTGACTGATAGGTAGGACTCAAAGCACCTTGCTTCGGAATCTGCTCATTTTGGGGACTCAGCTGAATAATTGATGAACCATCCATGACTGAGGAGCCCGAAATGTTGTTGGATGAGGACATTGGTGAAGCTGGAAGATGCATATAGGACTCATCATTGATGCTGGAGCTGCTCGGAAGCTGCGGTCCACCTGAAAAAGAGGAATTGGCATCCGTGACCTGAGAACTCGCACCCATGCTGGGCCCAGAGGAGTTTGCAGCACTATTCAGAACTCCATGGTTCATGTCACCAGAAACAGCATTACCAAGCCCAGAGCGTGCAGTCCCTGACATGGATAGCTGTGTGGGTGTGCCAAGTTCTTCCCAGCACCTTGAAAGAAAATGCCTGCAGCACCAAGCCCAGCCCAAAGAAGGAGCCTTCCTCGCACCTTGCAAAGCCTAAAACATAGGTGGGGAAAGACCCACTCGATCAACACCAACCAAAAACTTCCCTTTTCATTCCTTCACCGCTCTTCCCTGCCACAAGGAAGACCACAAATCAACAGGCCCAAACATTAAGACATGAGAACGATAAGCAAACCCTTTCTGACAACAAGATACACGAAAAGCGGTAACCTTGAACAAGAATTTGAGCCGAAAAAAACCTGAAACATCAGCTCAAAAGAGAATCATAAACATCAAATTCCAAAACTTACACGTAACAATGTCATGGAACGGACGACGAAAAAAAGCTGCAGGTGCCCACCAACTTCGCAGACCAAACCCTAATCACGTTAAAATCCACCAATTTCACAGAAAAGAAGGAAAATCTAATTCAAATTCTTACCAATGAAACAATCAATTATACAGTAGATCGAAGATCGGCAGAAAAAGGAAACTATTTACCGATCAAGAACCAGCGAAAACGAGAAGATCAGCGGAAACGGAAACGGTGAGAGGGCTTAAAGCTGCGAGCTTTGGGCGTTATATATTCAGTCACTCTCTTCTGTTATATAACTCTAAGATATTTTACCTTATTTTTGATTTATTCACCTGATAATGATTTTAATATTTTAGCCTATATATTTTTTTAATGAATTTAGCCTTTTTTTTATTTAAAAAATAATTATTTAAAATGCCATTATATTATACGTGCATTCGCTTCAATTAATTCAGGATTATGGCCCACATACCAATCTATTCTAATAATGTGATGCACTATTTGTAAATAAAATAATGATGGGGAGCAATATAAAATTTTTTGTTAGATGACAAGAAATAGACCTCTAATATAAAATATTATGAGATTTATGACCAAATTTTATTTAGCATAATTGAGTTTTTATTGTTGACTTATCATGAGATATATGGCAAAGAGAAAAAAATTTATGTCAATATCAATTTAAAGATTATTATTTTATTTTAAATTAATTATTATATAATTTATATATATATATATATAATTTAAAAATAAATTAAATAATTCTTAAATATTTCCTAATATAATTAGTATAGAGATATGTTCACCCAGAATAAGTGAAAGGATAAAGATTCAGATGCTTACAAATTAATTATATCATTTTTTTATGATTATGATTTATTTTAATAAATTATTTCATGAGTATTTTTATTTTTTAAAGATTTGATAGAATCAAATTTGATTATTTGTAATGTATTAAATGATTAATATATGTAATTATATAACTTGTAGTTATCTCTTAAATTAAATAATAAGGGGGATTTACAAACACTACACATAAATTATTCTATTTAGATATTTAACATATGAAATTTATTATTTACTAAACCAACTACCATGTTAATATTGCTAATGATTCTATTCAAAAATTAGAAACCCTCGAAGCCCTACATGATGAAGAAGAGGTGTGAAAGACATGATTGGGCGACATGATTGACGGCATATTAACTCAACAATGAATGACGACTGAGAAATTATTACGTGCGAAATCCGAACGGGGAGAATCATCCGGATTTGCTGAGTATTTGCAAATACGCAGCAAATACTCAGTAAATATTCAGTTGTGAATATTTATTGAGTATTTGCTAAGTATACTCAGGGATTTTGTGAGTATTTATTGAGTATTTACAAATACTCAGCATATTCGGACTGTTCTGATTCTCCCATCCAGACTCCGCGCGTAATAATTTCTCATGACGATGACGACTTGTTAGTAATGGAACTAACGTGAAGATTGACAACGATGAAGATGTGGAGAAGTCACAATATGGCATTGCTATCTGGATCTTATTAAGGAAGGCATTGATGAAATTGACGACGCACCAATGAGATGCTTTGACAAGGTTAATGGTTAGATGGTAATTTTTTATTATAATTCAAAACGTTAAATGTTATGTGAAGAAATAGTAAAATTTATCTATTAAATACATAAATAGAATAATTTTATATGTTATGTTTGTCAATCCCCTTAAAAATAACACAAATTGAAAAGGGGGGATGCTGTAAATTTCCAACAACATCAATAGTGATCTCTAATGATGGAATTTTGGTGCATTGGGCAAAACAGCTTATGAGATTTCAATCTATGATATGAAAGCTTATCTTGGCATATTCTTGAAAATGTTAGGTTTTTTTTTTGTGGGTATGTTAAGCTTAAATGACTATAATTTTATCAATTTTTTAATATTAGAATTATGAATTAAATATTTGTGGAATTGTTATTACATTAACAATCAATTGATATTAATTGATTTATTTTCATAAAACCATTTTATACGTTGAATAATCATTGGAATAAAAAATTTATAATCGGGTAAGTCAATTTTGTGTTCTTCAAATTTATTATTCGTATTGTAATCATATTTAAACAAAATTAGAATTTCGATGGTCCTAATCAATTGTATCTTTTAATAATTTTGAATAATTATATATAACAAATAAATAAATTTAAAAGGAGAAAGGATCAACCCTTATTATTACTTTATAAGGAATTGCCCCTTATGTAGATATAAATTGTCAAACTTTATTTTAGCAAAAAAAATTTTAGGAATTATCTTCTCCACTATACTGATCCCGTACTATGTTACATTAGAAAAGAGAAGGAAGGAGATGGGTTCAAAGCCTAGGTTCAAATATTAGGTTAAAACCCTAGGTTTAAAAATGAACTTCAAAAGATGTAGAGAGGTTCTTACTTAAGTTTAAGCCAGATATTATATTGTTTTAATCTTGTTCAAACCTTAGGTTTCGAGCATAAAAATTATATTCGAACAATGTTTGAACCTGGGTTTCGGCCATTAGCTTCAAAACAAAGATTCTAAAAAAATGCTACTAAGTAGATTCGGAGATGGTTTGAATAAGTTTCAAAGAGGATTGAAAATGTGTTTGAATGATGTTATATTCTATATTTTTATTGTCATGTATGAAATTCATTCATTTGAGTTGTTTTGCTATATAAGTAGATGTCTCACCTAATTATACATTTAGAGGGGCATTATATTGCTTCGGTCAACTTTTAGAGCGTAGCGTGTAATGTATATAGTTTTGGCTCAATTTGTATGTTTTGATCTTATATAAAAGGATGAAGAATTCCCCTATGTGCTTCTTTTTTTATGTTCATAAGCTATAGTTCTCTGGGTTTTATTTCATCAATGTTTAATGAGGACGTTTGATTGTGCATAGAATAATTGATGCTCTATTATGCTCAACATGAGAGATAAGAATATTAGAAATTGGAGAATTTGCTTGTATAAGTGGGTTGGTGTTTGGTGAATTTCCATTTGAGGGGATAACTACAAGCAATAAGTTGATTGATATTTATCCAGATGGCATTACTAAGTCTAAGAATGTGAACAAGAGTGTATTCTTGAAGTGCATTTAGAAGAAATACATATGAAAATTAGGGCTACTTTTTTTGTGGTTGGTGTTCTACTCAACTATGAGAAGCATAATGTCATTTTCACTAAAATCCTATCACATGTTGAAGATAAAGAATTATTATTTGGATTCTCGTGAGAAAGGCTATCATAAGAGAGGCAGTTGAATGTTTAATTATATGGTGCACTTTTGAGGTAAATGCAAAATATACAACCCCCAATCAAAAGAAAATTTTTATGGTTTTTGACAAGAACAGCTATAACTCTCAAATTTGGCGGTTTAGGGAAATAAAAAAGATTCTTTTTACGGTGACAATAAATATAATATCCAATAGCATAAAATTTAAAAAAATAGTCTTTTTTTTTTTTACTAATTGGCCGTCATAAGAATTTTCTCTATGATAAATCCACAATAGTACAGCACTATTGTCACCAAGCTCCGACGCCTGGCGGGCTAGCGAACCGAGATAGAGCATGCTGAGCAGTTGTCACCAAGCTCTTACAGGCTCGGTGCCTTCACCGGCCCGCGTCTCCTCAAGCAGTCATCTTTTTGAACCCACAACGCTCTTCTGGAGAAGCTCTCACCTCCACCGTGGCGGAACCCGAGTCCATTGCCGTCGCTTCTCTGTCTCTGCCGTCCAAGAGCGTAACCTGCAGGGAGACCAGCAGCTTAGGCTCTCCGTCCTTCGTTTCACTCTCGGCAAGTTCTATTAAGCTTAATGCATTCCCTTACTTCTTAGATTTCTGAAGAAAAATCGGTCTTTTGCCTTTTTTGGGTTTCAGGGATACCGGGGTTGGACGAGTCCTACCTTCCCAGATGGATTGGTGTGGCCTTTGGATCTCTCATTCTTCTGAATCATTTTATATCGTCTTCACCAGCCCCAGCTCAGCTTGTACTATCTTGACCTGAGTACTTCGAATCCCATTCGAATTGATACCTCTTTACCAACTTTTTTTACTTGTTTTTGTTTTTTTCGCTACAGAGGTCGGAGGCTTTGGGTCTCTGCTTGTCTGTCTTCTCCACTACATTACCATATATTGGCAAGTTTCTTAAGGTACAAAATTCATGATCCTATTTGGTGTTCTTGGTTTTGGTGCTGCTTTTGGAATGACTTAATGGTGCTCGACAAAATGCCGAAGTGACAGGTTAATTACAAATTTCACACTGAAAACGTAGTATGTTGTCAGGATGCTGAAAATCCTCGAAGTAAAAAAATGATAGTTTTGCTGTCGAAGTGTCCAAAGCACTTTTAGTGCCAGAATTCTTTTTTTTATTTTTATTTTAGTGGCCGTGTTTTTTCAATGCAAATCCAACATGTGGTGTGCAAAGTCATTCAGATGAATCAATAATAATAGTTCATTAACTTTTAATTTAGACAATGAAAATTAAAAAAAAAGTTCATAAATTTGCCCAAATGATAATTTCAAGATCACCCAAATGAAAATTTTGTAAGAAATTTGAAGTCAACTAAACTCACACAATGATCAAGATTTACACCACAATCAGAAAATCTATAATTGTAACAAATATTATAAAACATAATCACATGCAATCACAAATTCTGCATGTGGAAAATAGTAAGAAAAGAAGTCATCAAATAGAAGATATAGGCCTCACATTGTTACAAAAAGAATGCTTTCTCTAAAGTTGACAATCAAAACTTGCACTGCACTCGAAGAATTCACATCTGATGAGCACATACCAATTTAAGAGAAAAGTTAAAGTTTCATCAAATAATAAATTAATTTGCTCACATGTCTTATTATCCCTATTTATAATCACAAAGGCACCCCAAATCGACAACTTGTCAAAATTCCAAAATAAAATTCAATGATATAATTAAATCCACATTTTTAAAAGCATCTCCCATAACTGCTATAATGCTGAAATTACAAAACAACTATGATAGTCTATTACGATGCAAATTTAGAAATACATCGAGTCTTATATTAATCTCCTGCGATGATCTTTGATCAAAAATAAGTCTCATAATCTCTCCTCTTCTTGCATGGTTAGAGCTCGTAGGTTTGGGTTCATCTCTAAAAGCTGTTTGTTTTGATAATAGCTTTGCGTTGTTTCGAGCTCATTTAATATCTGATTCAATTTTGGACTTCGATTTGACTTCCTAAATTACCTGATGATTCTAGCATCATATTGAACTCTATGATTCGTAAGATGGGGATTCTTACTAAACCAATAAAACCTGTATCATCTGTCTTTCCATGCTAACACAAATGTATTAGGATATCATGGTACAAATTTTTTTTTTTCATTATCATTCACACAACCCTTCAGTGATGCACTAATTTCGCTCATCAAGGAAGCTGGCCTAATTCAGGG
Organism: Dendrobium chrysotoxum; assembly: GCA_019925795.1. Classification (NCBI taxonomy): domain Eukaryota; kingdom Viridiplantae; phylum Streptophyta; class Magnoliopsida; order Asparagales; family Orchidaceae; genus Dendrobium; species Dendrobium chrysotoxum. The sequence goes on from CM034309.1 coordinate 58,516,350, forward strand.
AACATAATGGATAGAGTTGGGTTTATAAATATAATTACTAAAATATCCTCTTTTGTTATTTGATATATCCCTAACAATAGTAGGGTCAAATCTATTCATTGATTGGTCCGTCATTTACGCACAACTTTTCTAATTTTTTTTTCCTTCCATTATTTTCCCCTCCTCAGTTTATAGAGGAACTTAAATTGATATCTCTTGATTGGATACTCATTAAATGCTCAAATAGTCCATGCGTCCTTTGTCATAAGCTGCACATTAGCTTAAGCCGATCAGGTGAACTCATTTGGAGTTAGTGCTACATAAAAAAATATAATTGGGATTGGAATAAACTCCCAGTCCTTGAGCTGTCATCCAAATTTTCTTTGACTTGAAGGATGACTTCATATCCTTTCAATCAAGGGCTTTTTTTGGGGGTATATGAAGACCCAGCTGGCAAAGAGTATATAGATAAAGGAAAACAGGAGAAAGAAGATAACTCTATTATTATTAGAGTCTGTATAGGAGGCAGCTATTTATAGACGATGTATATTGTGGACCTCCGAAAGGACACAAAAACCATCGCCCCGCGAGGGGAGACAATATCTGGCCAATGGAAGGGCAGATTCGATCATGCATACGATTAACCATTGAGGATAGTGGCTCTCACCAGCACACCCCGATGAATAACAATATGTACGATCTAATCACAAAGGGTTTTCCCCACCCGATACATTAGCTCGAGTGGGGTTTATTTGAGAGTGGGATGCGGTTTCCCACGGGCGCAAGCCCCCGTGGTTAATTACATCTCAAGCCGGAGCCTGAGAAAACTCTCGATTAAGGATTCTATATTATTCTTCCCAAATTGGGATTGGCACAAGGGGATAAGACTAGGAAATCCTACTCGAAGGGGAAGAAAGGTTCAACTAGGCTTAGTCAACATACACGGCTCAGATCAGCATCCGGAGGGATTAAGGTAGTGAGAAGAAACTAGAGAAAATAAATAAATCATGCACTCGAAGCATACAGGAGAGAAGGATGGAGGTGGCGTCATCCGTGTGACGCAGATAAGTAGGGTTTATAGTCTTTGAAGGAAAGAAGACTTACCTACTGATGAGGCGTACTACGAAGCAATAGTAGCCTTAAATCCTAAATCTAATGGGTTTAGTGTTCTACGTAACACTAACACCCGTGTCCTAACTAATGCAATGCAAAATCTGGACTTACCCCGGCCTGGATTGGGGAGCCAGCTAACCACCTAGTCGCTTCAAAACCATGCTGTCCAGTCATTTATGAAAGATGGGTAGGTAGGTTATAGTTCTTGGAGGTAGGGCCGACGTCTAGAGGATTTCCTAATTGGCCCCAGACTGATGTTAGGTGAATGCTTCTAGAGCTAATGCAATTAAAATTTTGATTTAGTTAGTTTCTAATGCAATGCATGCTAGTTGAAGCTTCCAAATCAGGTATGCATAGAACTTTAAAAAGGCTTATAAAAATAGTTTTTTTAGAATTAGATTGGGCTTCCCCAGGTCCGGCACCTCATCCTCATAGGTCAGATTATCCGGACTCTACCTGCAGGCGGGGAAGTGTCTTATAGAAGGAAAGAGAGAAATGCAATAATATGCATGCGACCCCGGACGATTCCGGTAATTTCCTAAGTCGTTAAGTTTCTAAATTATTTAAACCTTAAAATTTTGAATATTGGTTACAAGTAGAAAAAGTTTTAGTCCTTAGAGAGCCTAACGAAATCCAGGCTAAAACAAAAGCGACATGCAAAACGCCAAGAAACTAAGAAAAGCAAACAATCCTAGAGGCACACAATCATAAACAAAACACATCAAAATTATCCAAACAAATTAATAGATGTCCATAGGCCAACTGCCCTTAATTACAACCCAGGGTCTGCAGAAAATTAAAGTGCCCGGGCACCACTGCCAACAATCCGGATTTCTAATCCTAAGACTGACGCAAGTTATTTTGAGTGGGATACTATAGATCTTCATCTTCTTGATCTTCTCTTTCTCGGACTCCTTGGATCTCAGCTCCATTAGATTCTTCAAGTAGTAGAACGATCCAAATTTGGATTTCCAAATAGAAAATGACCATCCTCATATTGGGTGTCCTTTCCTCTTCGAAATCCAACCTTTGGATCCTAGTATCCCCACTCAAAATGAACTTTCACAACTCTATATCAGATTACAAATAATTACATTAAATAAAAGCAGTAAATTTAGACTCTCCTGCAAGGTTATCCTAATGAAAATCATCCCAAACAGTTTATATTATCCCAAGCAGTTATTGACATATGTAAAGAAAACATTCGTACCAGCCAAACTTGGCCATGCTCTTAATTATTTTGAGGGTTAAGCAAGCTCTGGAGCACGTGTAGCAATTTATAATGATTTTTAATTAGCCCTCATTTATTTAGGGGGGCTGAGCAATTTCTGAAGCACCTGCATAAAATGATATTATTATTTAAATCATGATTATTGCCCCCCCTTTTATTTAGCGCTGCATGAGCATGGCCACCTGCAGAAGACATCATTAGTATCAACATCGATCCTAACCTATGGGTAGTCTATCGTGCAATCACATCAAATCCCAGAGTGCAGTAAAAGTAAGCAAACACACTAACAGTTCAATCACGAAATGCAGTGAAATTCGGAAAAGTTCGGCTTACAGTAGAAAAGTAAACACCGGCCTAGCCTAAGTCTAGAAGTGGTGCCCTAGCAAATAATTCTACAGTGTGTGTAGAAGCCTGTGTGGCTGAGGTAGGTCCTAAGCTGGGTAGCTAGTTACAATTGCCTACTGTTCAGATTTGTTGTAGGTCTGAAGAAGGAGTTTTAATTAAAGTATAAATATTGATGAATTAAGATCCATTTTAGTTGATTTGATGTGTAGGTCAGCTTTAATTCTTATGGTGACAATATTTAAAGTTTAAATTGCATTAATGAGTTTTAGAAGGTTCGGGGTCCACCTATACACTAGGCAAAAGGAGGGTTCAAAATTGACTTTTTGATTAAAGGGGATTTGTGAATAGCTAATATTTTTATAAAATACTAGGCCTTAACCCGATCAGTTAGACAGTTAGCATGCCCAATTTGGATTCTTCTGTCCAAAGTTATGAATTTCTGAAGTTTTGGTCTTGTTTCGAACTAAGTTTGATCGGATTGTTGACTTTTTGATTTAAGTTGATTTCTGAAATCTTAATATTTGTAATAAATACTAGACCCTAATGTGAGTTGAATGCCTTTGAGTTTGCTGGATTTGGAGTTTCCTATGCAAAGTTATGAATTTTAGAAGTTTCGGGCCCCAGACTATAGGCTACGGTTGACCCGAAAGTTGACTTTTTAATTTAAGTTGATTTCTGGACACCTAACATTTTTGATAAATATTAGACCTTAATTAGAGTTGAATGCCTTTTAGTTTGCCCATTTTGGAGTTTTCTGTAATTAGTTATGATTTTTAGGGGTTGGGGCAATTAAATGAATTATCAAAATTGCCTAATTATGGGTACTTTGGGGGTTTTGGCCCAAATCAGCTCCAAACTGATTGGAATCACCCCCAAAGGTCAGAAATGACCTAAGAAGGTGTTCCCGAGTGTTTGGAGAAAATTTGAGATTTTTAATAATTTTTAATGGTTTAATTAAGGCAAAAAGGTGATTTCTGATTAAGGTCGAATTAAAGCCCAGATTAAGGTCCAATTAAGGGGCCTTAATTATCTAAGGTTGTGGACTGAATTCTGGAGAGTTTGAGGTATTATGGGTATTTTTCTGATTTAAAATGGATTTATTAGATTTTTCTGAAGTTTCTAAGGCTTAATTAACGGGTAGATTAGGGTTTGCTAATTAAGTATTTTAAGGAGTCCAGAAAATTCCTAGAAAATTCTAGGGGCTTCTAGATGTCACTAAATATTAGTGTTTAAAGTTTCACAGTAATTCGGGACCTATCCTAGCTCCTAAGAATATTCTAAGTTCGCTAGACGGTCCTTAATTATTGTCCTTAAGGTGTCACTACGTTATATAGGAATAAAATAAAGTATCTAACCCTTAGGCACAATATAAAGGGTAAATGCAGCAAATATAAACACACCAATCAAGTTCTTAGATCTAGGAGAGCCTAGGCTATGTGCTTGTGCAACCTACACATGCAAGGACTACGAAAACACTAAGTAAGAAGCGTAATTATGAAGTGATTAGTGAATGATTGGGACACAATCATTCACTAATCATTCTCCCATATGAACTGCTCTTCATATGCATAGCCTAGGTTTAAAATTTCAAAGAGGTAGACCTCTCAAAATTAGGGGATTTAAATAATGTTTAAGATTAAAAATATTTTTAAAATACCTAAATATCATAAATATATAATAGTATGGGTTTAAAAATAAGATAATTGAAATTAGTTCAATTCATAGGCATGGGAGGTCTACCAGCCACCAAGGGGGTTTTAAAATAAATTTTATTTTAAAATAATTAATTATATTAATTAACTAATATTTAAATAATTAAATAAGCAAGTAATACAGAAAATATCCAGAAAAGATAGAATCAGACACAGAAAGTATTTTTAAATTAAAATTCACATTTTTCTGAAAAGAACGAGGTATTATACGTTGAAATCCGAATTAAAACGAGAAAGTTATGATTTTCTTAAGTTAAATAGGTTAAAAATAATTTTTAAATATTTTAAAATAATTAATATTTAAAAAAAATAATTAATAAATTTAAAATAAATCAGATATAATAATATCTGGATTTTAAAATAAATTTAAATAATAATAATCAAAATATTATAATAATATAAAATAATAAATATTAATATTATAATGATATTAATATTAACATAATAATACTATTATTAAAGATAATAATAATATTATTAATTAACAATATTAATATTATAATAATATTAATAATAACAAATACTAATATTATAATAATATAAATATTAACATAATAATAATATTATTAAAATAATAATATTATTAATTATAATATTAATATTATAATAATAATAACAATAATAATAATTAATATAATAATAATAAAAATATTAGTCATAATAATAATATTATTAAAATAATAATATTATTAATTATAATATTAATATTATAATAATACTAATAATGATAATAATTAATATTATAATAATAAAAATATTAATCATAATAATAATATTATTAAAACAATAATATTATTAATTAAAATATTAATATTATAATAATACTAATAACAATAATAATTAATATTATAATAATAAAAACATTAATCATAATAATAATATTATTAATTATAATATTAATATTATAATAATACTAATAATAATATTTATTAATATTATAATAATACTAATAATAATATTTATTAATATTATAATAATAAAAATATTAGTTATAATAATAATATTATTAATTATAATATTAATATTATAATAATACTAATAATGATAATAATAATAATTATTATTATTATAATTTATAATAACAATATAATGATAATAATAATAATTAAAAATAAAAACTGATTTTTTTATTATTAAATAATAGTTATTTAAATAATAATAATAATAATAATAATAAAGGACAGCGTGACACTTGGCAGCCTCCGATTGGCCGCGCTAATTGCGGCCAATCATTGGCAATGATTGCGCGACGGCGCAATCATTGGCAATGATTGCGCGACGGCGCAATCATTGCCAATGATTAGCGCGGCGGGGCCCGCACCACTTAAATGAGTCAACGCTGATCTCCTCCGTTGGATCCCCGTGGCTTCAAACGGACGGCCCAGATGGAGTTGGATGGCTATGTGATCCAGCGGGAAGCCATACACGGCTGTACATGTGCTTCGTGCGACTGGATCCCAGCCGTTGATCAAGAGATCAACGGCTCAGATTCCGGATGCCTGAGCAGAACTGCGAAAACGCCCTAGAGGATGTTTTTTGACTCGTTCTCTCAAACGACTCAACGAAACTCCATGAAATTTGAAACATAGTTAGAGGACATGAAGAGCATTCATGTGGAAGTGTTTGTTTGATCTAAAAAGCACTTTTTGAAAAGCTATTTAACCCTATGTGTTTCTAACTAGGGTTTGAGTTTTTACCTTGGTTAGTGGACGGTTTGGACTGTTTAAGGGTTCTCTGAACTTGTTGACTGTCCACGCACAAAGTTGTAGAAGATACCTTAGGCTCCCAACGTCTGGATCAGATGCAAGAAGCGTTGGAAGGATTCTAAGCCCGGTTCGCCGGAGTTCTCGCCGTCGGCGGGGTCTGACCGGCCGAATTTGGCTTGGGGAAGGGAGAGGGAGTCCAAGGGAACTCTCCCACGAAATCTCCAAGGCTCTGGAGGTCTAGAGCGGAAGAGAGCAAAAAAAGATCCTAAACAAGCCTTAATTCCTCCTATTTAAAGCCCATAACCCTATCATGGACGGTTGGGATCAATCCTAGTGATTATTTGGAGGGAAATAGGCTTGATTATGATGAGATTTCAATCTAAGGAACATTAGGAAGGATTTTAGAGCTTTAAATAGGATCTAAATGGGCTTTAATGGGTGTATTTGACCCATTATGACTTGGGTTGACCAAGTCAAGGGTTGACTTGGTCAACCTAGTCAAAGAGGTCCAAGGAAGAAGTGGATCGAGCCCAAGATGGGTTTGAATTAATTAGGATTTGATTCGACCCATTAAGGGCTTAATGGGTCAAATACGAGGTCAACATATATAAAGATATAACTAGGTAAGTTGGACACGTAAGCAGCTGACGTGGAGTGTGTGCTAACAGGCCCCCGCAAATTAAGCATCCATTGATTGGATGGTTAATTTGTGATGGAGTTGAGTGAAGCGAGTTGCTGGGAGAGGTTTCGTAAGTATGTCCGCAATTTGATCTGTTGAGCTGAGGTGGGAGATGAGAATAGCATCAGATTTGATGTGCTCGCTGATGAAGTGGTAGTCGATTTCTATGTGCTTGGTTTTGGCATGAAAGACTGAATTGTTGGCGAGGGAAATGACAAAGGTATTGTCGCAGTAGATGGCTGTGGGAGATTTTTGAGTGAACTGGAACTCAGCTAGGAGGCGGTGAAGCCAAAGAATGTCCGAAGTGGCAGAAGAGAGCGAGCGGTATTTAGCTTCGGTGGAAGATTTGGCAATGGTTACCTGCTTCTTTACTGACCAGGATATGAGATTGTTTCCGAGGAAGGAGCAAAATCCGAAAATGGATTTCCGATCGTTGGAATCAGCCGCCCAATTGGCGCTCGAGTAGGTGCGGAGTTGAAGATCACCAATTGTGAGTGGAAGACCAAAGTGCAAGGTTCCTTTGATGTATCTCAATAGCCTTTTTTTAAGAGCTTGATAGTCGCTGATGTTGGCGCGTGCATGTGTTGACAAATAAAATTTGTAGCAAAGGCAATGTCCGATCTGGTGATTGACAGGTACTGAAGAGAGCCAGCCAGTTTACGGTAAAGCTGAGGGTCGGAATACAACTGATCGGGAAGGCAACGAGAGTTCGATTTAGGAGTGATCGGCATCGGAGCAGGCTTGCATTCGGCAAAGCCAGCTGTCTGCAACAGATTGGTAGCATAATGCGTTTGATGAAGAAAGAGGTTGGTGGGAGTGTTGATGACTTGAATGCTGAGGAACAGGGAGACATTGCCCAGCTGTTTTAGTTTAAAATGCGAATTGAGATGAGTGAGAAGCTTCTGAATGGTGTCTATATCATTTCCTGTGACTAGTATATCATCTACGTAGATTAGTATATATAATTGAATATTATTATGATGAAATAACATAAGAGAAGGGTCAGAACGACTAAAGACAAAACCAACGTGTTGAAGAAACATGGTGAGTTTCTGGAACCACTGGCGAGGCGCTTGCTTGAGTCCGTAGAGCGACTTGTGTAGTTTACACATGTAATTGGGGTGTTGAGTGTCGACGAACTCGGGCGGCTGTCTCATGTACACTTCTTCTTGAAGGTCACTGTGAAGAAATGCATTGGATACATCCAGTTGAAGAATAGACCATCGCCGATGAAGAGCCAATGTGAGGAGTATGCGTATGGTTGACATTTTCACCACGGGGCTGAAAGTTTCGGTATAGTTAATACCGAATTGTTGGGTGAAACCTTGAGCGACGAGGCGAGCTTTGTATCGTTCAACTTGGCTATTTGGACGGACTTTGGTCTTGAAAGTCCATTTACAGCCTAGTATGGGTGTATTTGGTGAAGGGGAGACAAGCGACCAAGTACCTTGTTGTTGGAGAGCAAGAAATTCTGAAGGCATGGTGGACCGCCAGTGTTGAGATTTGACGGCTTGGGAGTAAGTGGTAGGAGTGAATTGAGGTGGAGTGGTGACCGAAAGATCGAAGATGGGTTTTGGCCGAGAGATACCTGATTTCAGCCTGGTTTGCATGGGATGAGTTGGTAGGGTAGGTGGGAGGTTTTGAGGAAGCTCAGGGATGTCATTGCTAATAGATGTTGTGGAGTGTAATGAAGCAGGTTGTGAAGAGGGTGTAGGTAAGGAAGAAGTGATTGTGGGTGATAGAGTGCGGGTGTTGGATGAAGACGTGGTAGCGGAGGTCGGAGGTAGAAGAAGAGGTGAAAGATTGGTAGATGTTGGTGCTGTGGGAGTGGGAGTAGTGGATGATTTGTAGGGAAAGCACTGCTCGTGAAAAATATGTCTTGAAATATGAAGTTTGTGGGTATGAAGATTGAAACACCGGTACCCTTTGTGGGATGAATAGTATCCAAGAAAGACACATTCTTGAGAGCGAAGAGTTAGTTTATTTGGGGAGTATGGTTGGAGCCACGGGAAGCAAAGACACTCGAAGGTGCGGAGATGTGTATATGATGAAATTTTGCCGTTGAGTTTTTGATGGGGGTGTGAAGGGAAAGAGCTTTAGATGGTAGCCGGTTGATTAAATAATTTGCTGTGGAGACGGCGTCGGCCCAAAATGATAAAGGTAGATGAGAGGCGTGCAGTAGAGTTCTGGTTAGATCCAGAAGGTGACGATGCTAGCTCTCTGCTAGACCGTTTTGCTCAGGAGTACTCAGACAACTGATTTGATGAGTGATGCCATTTGTGTGGAGGAACTTAGTGAAGGATTACTTGTGAATTCACCTCCACCATCAGAGCGGAAGATATGAGGGTATGTGCAAAAATTATTTTTAATCAAAGAGTAGAAATGTTTGAATTTGGCGAACGTTTCTTGTTTAGAGTGTATGAGATAGAGTTAGGAAAATCTAGTAAAATCATCTATGAAGATTACATAATATTTATAACCATTTAAAGATTGTTGGGGAACAGGTCCCCAGACATCAGAATGAATAAGAGAGAAAGGTTTGGACGAAACAGTAATGCTTTTATTAAAAGGAAGTTTGTAACTTTTAGCCACATTACAAGAAATGCAAACAATTGAGGATGTAGAACATAATTCTGGAATGTGCTGAGCTAAGGTGGAGAGAAGGCAGTGGTGAGGATGACCAAGCCACGCATGCCAGAGAAGGGTAGTCGTTGTGGTGGCTTGAAGAGCGGTATTGTCGCGACGGTGCGGTATGCGAATTTGGTAGAAGCCGTCACAAAGATGACCATGCAGAAGAGGATGATGGTCCTGCGAATCTTTAATAACAAAGCCATTAGCGTCAAAAGAAATAGAGACTTGATTATCGGAGGTTAATTTAGAAATAGAGATGAGATTATGGGATAGTGAAGGGACATGTAGAAGTTTGTGTAGGGATAGCTTACGGGCCCAGTCAGGTAACGAAAGCAGGCCTTGTCCAGTATTCTGAATAGGAAGAGAGCTGCCATTAGTGATCGAAACATAATCACTTCCTTGATAAGAGGCGGGGTGCTGAAGGTTTGCAAGATCGGGCGTTAGGTGTGTTGAAGCGCCCGAATCAAACACCCAGTCGGTGGATGGTAGGGAAGGTTGCTGAGTGAACAGAGCACAGGGTGTCCAAGAAGTAGTAGGTGTGTAGTTGAGATTACATCTGTGCCAGCAGCTAATTGCAGAATGTCTGGTTTTCCCACAGATTTGGCAAGTTGGACGATCGAAACTGTTGAGAGTATATTGCGAGCTTGACGGAGGAGTGTAGTTCGGACGAGTTGATGAATTTTTGGTTCTTGAGTATCAAGCGTGACTGTGACCGCGAGCAGTGGAGGTGCGATTAGTGTAGAGAGTCATAGAATCGGGTTGAGTGGTAGAATCTTTTTGATGTTCGTTCTGGAGATTGATCTCCTCACTACACAGTAGAGAGTAAAGAACGTCGAGATCGATCAGATGAAGAGATATGCGAATGGCGGCTTTGAAGGGATTATAGGTTGAGGGGAGACCATTAAGAATATAAAGAATGATGTCTTCAGAGTCGATCTTGGATCCGGCCGCGACGATGTTGTCAACAAGAATCTTGATTTGAGCAAGATATTGTTGCATGGAACGATCGCGCATTTGAACATGGTGGAGCTCATTCTTGAGTTGAATTACTCAAGAACGGTTCCTCGGTTGTAAGCGTCGTTCAAGAATTGTCCAGATTTCATGAGCGATGGAGGAGGAAATAACGTAGGGAAGAATCGACGAGGAAATGGTAGAGAGTAAAGCAGAGATAAGATTCCGATCGATTAGTCGCCATAGAGCGTAGTCGGGAGAGAGAGTGTCGGTGGGACAGGAGGTGGCGCCGGTAAGATGTCCAGCAAAGCCATTTGCCGTGAAGTGTTGAAGAAGTTGAAGCCGCCATATAGCATAGGTGTCGTTCGTGAGTTGGATAGGAACAAGATTCTTGAGATTAGAGATCAAGAATTTCAAGGTAGCGGGAACAATGAATTCAGAGAGGGAGTCTGAAAGATTTGAAGTGGGCGGGAAGGATGCTGTCGAATCTTGATTCGCCATTTAGGCGCTCTGATACCATGAAGACCCAGCTGGCAAAGAGTATACAGGGAAAGGAAAACATGAGAAAGAAGATAACTCTATATTATCTGAGTCTGTACAGGAGGCAGTTATTTATAGACGATGTATACAAAGATATAACTAGGTAAGTTGGACACGTAAGCAGCTGACGTGGAGTGTGTGCTAACAGTATATGGGGCTTGTGACCCTTCTAAAATTTTAATTTCTTTATATAGAATAGATTTATATTAATATACTCTCTTATCCTTGATACTTCTCGAGCTGCCGAAAAAACTAATTTATGTTCCGCCATTAAAAAAATAAATTTAGCTGTGCCATGGATTTCAGTGTTATTAGCATTTAGCAGTATTAGTGTTTCTCAACGCTTTAGTATTGGCCTGCTCAATTTTGGATCAGTATTTTTCAGTGGGCTGACTGTCGTAGCTTGTTCGTACTTTTCCAAACGATTTACATGAAAAGAAAAAGCGTAGTGTTAACTGTAAGTTAGAATCGGTTTACATTTCTACTGGTATTAATTTAGGGACAGTTCTTTTTTGCATTCTTATGTATGGAAATTTGCTGCAGGGAGAAAACCCAGTGGACCGATCAAATTTACCAGATGGAAACCAACAAATATTTATCATGTCTGAAAATCTCTTAGATTCTCAAAGGGAAGATTTAGCATGGGCATCATATGTTCTCTTGCGCAATACAAACTCCATGTCAGTGGTACTACTTCATACTTCCGATAATACTAAAACATAGCACTGGTTATGACTTCACACACACAAAAAAATAAAGAAAAAGAACTCATTACTATAGTATAATGCTAAAAAAAATTTGCTAGCTGATTTTACTGCTGTGGATATCATTCTCCCTAATGGGGAGTGCCTTAAACTATCCATCTGGTTGGTTTGACACTTTTGTGGAACATAATGTTAAGTGATATATAACAAATATGATTTGTGGCTGAGATTTGCCTATGCTGGACAATCAATATATCTAAGACTCTTGTTTCACCAGCTTATTGTGCTCCAAAATGCATCATGTGTACGTGGCTATTGGAATATGCCCGAAGGTATTTCGAAAGTTCAAATACTGGAATGGCTGACAAAAAAGTTTGAAGAAGTGGGGTTCCTAGATCTGAAGGACACTCTTTATTTTCCACAGAGACCAGGTAAACTTTCTTTTTTATGTGCTTAGAAGATTTAGATAATACTTGAATGTTTATTCATGAAGTTGGAGCTAACAAAATAAACATTTATCAACACCCCTCAAACCCCTCCTCACACACCCACATCCACATATTCACACATTCTTTAATTATTTTCTAATTTCCTTCATAGTCTCAATCATGTTATTGTGATTACTATGAAACCTGCTCTCGAATTTCAATGTCATGGCAATATTTAAGAAGACTGGAAATTTCATGCTCTTAATTTTTGAATACTTTCTCAAGAATTGTTTAATTTAGATACATTTTCTTGAAGTTATAGAATGTACCTAATTTTTAAAGCATTTATGTGTATTACCCTGGCAAAGTCTTGTTAACCGTTTTAGAAATGAAATTTGGACACTTCTTCTACCATAAGCATTGGTGTATTCTGCATTTGATATTTTCCCAACATTATACTCCGAATATTCTTTTTTCAGTTTTATTATGTCATAAAAATGTCAGCAGGTTCTGAACTGCAGCAAATGCTACCTAGAGGAACATTTTCTCTGCTCGTACAGCCAGTTTTTGGTGATTCTTGTGCTTTGGTCGATACTAGAACAAATATTGAAGGGTTCGTGTTGTTGGCGTCTAGTGCAAATTATGCATATAGCGACAAAGATACAGCTTGGATTAGAACAATTTCAAACAAATTTAAAGGTATGAGTACTTTTAACTGCTGTCAATGCACTGATTATTCTTGCTGATTCGTGTAGTTACTTCCAAGTTTCTGTAGGTCATTTCAGAGGGCTTATTCTTACTTGTCTTTGAACTTGGAATAATAACTGATATACCAATTTATTAAGAAGGGTGAAACTTAAGAAACTCTTTTTAATTTTTAATGTGTCAGCAGTAATATGTTTCCATAGAATCATTATCTGAGGCCATCAAACTTGAGTCTGCAGCAATTTCTAGGATTAATCAAATTGTTTTGCGATGCTACTGCTGACTCAATAAGTTTTAACTCTCAACGATCTCTTGTTTTTAATTATTTCTATAGAAATGCCAATTTAGCATGAGAACATATAGGTTACTGTCTAGCTGAATTTCTGGGGTTTAATGACCAGGTTTGTTCCTTTGATTAAAGCTTCAGTTCCACTTCTTGAAATGATCATAAATTCAAAATCCATTCTTTGAAAGGATTAATTACCTTTTTTCCAACCACTATCTTAAAAAATTCGCCTCCGGGTCCCCATCGCATTTTAGAAATTAATTTATTATCCGTTCATTCAATTTGGCATTGGCCCGCACCATAGATTTATTCTTGACCGTCCCTGGTATCCTTTTTCTCTTTCTGGTATGTTCGAATTAGGGTACTTGAAAGTGCTTACTGAGAGGGTTTCACTTTTGTTGTTTATAATATGCTGAGCTCTATGCCTTTATCGGTATCCTTGAGCTAATTTCGTAGGTCTGCTAGGCTAGTTCAGGGCGACTACAATTCAGTGTGTTTCTAATGTTTTATGGGGTTTTCCCCCCTTTTTTTAGTATTCTCTTATTACTAGTTCAAGGAGAGCAATTATACGAGGTTCAAGAACTTCAGGATTTTGTACTGTTATCCTGGGTGGAAATTCTTATCCCCCTGCTGTGCTTTAATGGATCATCTGCTAGCAACTATCAAATCATTTTTTTCAGTGAGGAATGCTTCGGTGAAAACAGTGTTGGAAGTCTGGTACGCTCAAGAAGGTTTTTGACGCATATTATTGATCATCTCTTTCCTACCGTAGGACTCAATTTTACAATGCTCATCAAGACAACTGTTGTCCTCACCTTCATTTCACCCCTATTTATGACAGACTATTTGGCATATTGTCTTCAATCATTTCTCTCTCTTAATGCTGAAAAGCATGCACTGTTCACAAGAATTTCAGTTCTCACCATCAGAGGCCGATTAGGTTTGGGGGTGGAGGTGGCAGTGGTAGGGCAAGGGGAGCAGGAAGTAATATAATTTCCATCAGTAACAATTGATGCAGTTGTTATTTTGATAATCCTGAACTCTGAAGTATGTTGAAGCAAAACTCTAAAACATAGAGGTGCTTTTGGTTTAACAATTAAAGTTTTGTCATGAACTCCATAGTTAAGTGTGCTCCTATTGGAGCACTATTTGGATTGGCGATATTTCTTGGAAATTGTACCAAAGGACCACCAAGAGGCCTATATGGCCAAAAAAAAAAAATCTCAATGGATGAAAGTTCGGCATTTGACAAATGGTACAAAGCAATACACAGGCTATAAAATTAAAACTTAGTTTAATGCAAACCATAATGCCACGTCATGGGAATAACCTCTTTAATCCGTTTAGGACAAAGTGATGTTTGGTGGGAGGGACCTCTCTAATACTAGAAGTCATCCCTAGAAACTTATCAGCCTATTAAATGATTTGGAATTGTAAGGCTATTGAGGAGAAGTTTTATTGTTGATCAAAGAACATTTTTATCATCCCCTTTTTTAAAAAAAAACAGATTTCACTAGTGGTTTTATCTTAATGATACTCTCAAATCCTTAAATATTTTATATTGGTATCTTTGTCTTTCTCCCTGACCACACTATCTATTGCAGCCACATCTCATCTCTTGCCATGCTCTACCATATTCTTCTGCCATGCTCTACCCAATTGTTGTTTGCCCATAATTCTTTGAATTTGTCAATTTCGTGTGATATGGTCTGAATTCTGGATCGTTAAACCATGAGGCATAAGAAGTTTCAAATTCCTGCCCTTGAATTACTATGAATTGTGAGTTCTTATTTTCTTTATTCCTTTATTTAAACTTGAATTTAGTTTGTTATTATGTTGTTTTTAAAATTAAAAGAATTCGTGAAATATGGTTAACTGTGTTGAGAATTAGATTAAGTTTACTCTTAACCAAACTTTACTTGATGTTGTATCAAGATTTTTTTAGGTTTATGTTTGAGACTTCTTATGTGCCCAAGCCCCCCTAGTTAATTTCCTCTCACACTCACCACAAAAGACTCAATTAAGGAGGTTGCTTATACTCGTATTTAGACTTGGGTCCACTATTTAGATTTCAAAGTAATGTATGGGGAATGTTTGTGTAGTGGAGGTAGATTTGATCAAATCATCATTTTATCATTACATGTATACGAGCTAATCTAGTTTGCTAATATCTCGGGCTTTGAATTATAACATCCACGTATTTGGATTAGCAACTATTGGTTGCCTCTTCTTAGGTATCTCCAACAAATGGTGCAAAAATGTATGTCGAAGACTTACTTTTTGAGGTTGAAGTCAATTCATTCGCTAAAATAGGGTAGGTTGTACCAATTTCATTGAACAATTCAAAGGTATTGGGCATGATCAATAAGAGTTTAGAGGCATAACATGACCATCGGTTGTTTACAAATTTTAGTGGTTTGAAATATCTATGTTACACATATAGGGATTTGATTGGTTGATTTTCTTTTGATTGATGGACTTACTAGATGAGGGGTGGCAAGATTTTAATTTTGGATTTGAAATAGGCTTACAATTTCATGAACACTATTTGCTTCACCAAGATTTTATTTTGTGTAGTGATAACCAAGCACTCAAATATATTAACAATCAAAAAACTATCAATAGATCACATGCTTGCTGGATTGTTTTCTTGCAGAAATTTAGTTCTGTGATAAAACACAAGGCCTACAAACAAAATCGGGTAGCCGATGCTCTTAGCTCCGCACCGCACTACTCAATTAGCTTCAAACAGAGATTACAGGTTTACAACAATTACAAGAGCTCTACAAAGCTGATCTTGATTTTATTGCTCCATGTAAAATTGCCTGAACGGCATCCAGTTGCTGGTTTCAGCTTTCGGCATGGCTTTTTGTTCAAGGGTAACAATTTAATGTATTCCCAACTCCTCATGGCGACAACAGTTAATTAAAAAAATTTATTGTGGGGGTTTGGCTGCTCATGCGGGTCGAGAAAAAAACATTACAACTGCTACAATTCTGTTTCTATTAGCCGCACCTTCGTCAGGATGTCACTCATTTTGTTGAACGTTGTCATGTATGGCAAATTTATAAGGGTACAACTCAAAACACAGGATTATATTTATCTCTTCCCATTCCGGATTCTATTTGAGAAGATTTAAGTCTTGATTTTGTCCTAGGTCTGCCACGCACAAAACATGGCTTCAACTCAATTATGGTCATCGTGGATCGCTTCTCTAAGATGGCTCATTTCATTCCCTATAAGAAAACCTTTGATGCTTTAAACATATCTCGCATTTTCTTTAAAGAAATAGTTCATTTGCATGGTCTATCGAGGGGCCTTACATCTGATAGTGATGTCAAATTTATTAGTCATTTTTGGCAAGAGTTGTAGAAGTGTTTGAAAACTGATATTAAACTTTCATCAGCCTATCACCCGCAGTCTGATGGCCAAATAGAGGTTGACAACCGAACTTTAGCTAGCATGCTTCGCTGCCTTATTCAGCAAAATCCTAAATGTTGGGAAGAATTACTTGGTCAAGCTGAATTCGACTATAACTCTTTGCCTAATTGTTCAACTGGCTAGCCCTTTTAATATAGTCTATACAAAGATGCCAAATCACCTTGTTGCGTCCTAGAATATTCGCAGTGGTTGAGAAACATAATAATCTGAATTTTTTTGAAATGAAAATTTTGAATTTCAGCGCCGTGTCTTGCCGAAGAAGAGAGAGGGAAGAGGGATGTTCAAGGCTTTTTCATTCGTCAATTTTGTTCAAAGATTTCTTCTATTTGTTGTAACTTAAGTCTCATTTTAGTTTTCAATGATTATGGGTGTTACAAGAAATATGAATTTGAGCGTTCTAGCTTTGTAAGAAGATCCAGCACACAAGCAGATGAAAGATATGTGGGTAGCGTTCATAAGAGATATTAGAATTTTTACGTGGAAACTCCTGAAAATGGGGAAAAATCACGGGGTCTTGCCCAGTTTAAATGAATCCACTAGTGTTTGCAGTTGATTATAAATGAGGCCCTTCCATTGGGGGAAGGGCCTTGAGTTAAGGCGATGTAGCAAATATACATCATATTACATGGTGGGAGTTGGAATAATCAATGTTGACATATTCGTTTGGTTTGCAGAACCTTAGTCGGCGAGCGATGTAGGTTGGAAAAACGTAGTTGGGCGACGGTGGTCGGAAGGACCGTAGTCGGGCAACGAAGGTCAGAAAGACCGTAGTCGGGCGACGGTGGTTGAAAGGACCGTAGTTGGCGGGCGACGGTGGTCGGAAAGACCGTAGTCGGGTGACGGTGGTCGGAAGGACTGTAGTTGGCGGTTGACGGAGGTCAGAAAGACCGTAGTTGGGCGACAATGATCTGAAGGACCGTAGTCGGTGGGCGACGAAGGTCAAAAAGATCATAGATGGGTAATAGTGGTAATAGTGGTCGGTAGGACCGTAGTCGGGTGACGGTGGTCGGAAGGACCATAGCCTATGGGCGATGAAGGTTGGAAAGGCTATAGTCGGTGACAGTGATCAGAAGGACCATAGTCGGCACGCGACGAAGGTCGGAGAGACCATAGTCGGGCGACGGTGGTCGGAAGGACCGTAGTCGACGGGCGACGGAGTTGGGAAAGATTGTAGTCAGGCGATGGTGGTTGGAAGGACCGGTGTCAGCAGACAACATTGGTGCCTAGGCAGAAGTCCGGTGATGGCTAGTGGTCGGGCGAAAGTCCGATAACGGTCGGTGGCCGAGTAGAAGTCCAATGACAATCGGTGGTCAAGGAGGAGCTCGGTGGTAAGAGATATATCAAACTTCTCTTTCTTTCCTCTGTTCTTTCCTCCTTGCTTCGTCCCCTCTTCAGTGAAGAATGAGGTGTCTATTTATAGTTTTCTGGGAGTCGCATGACCAGTAAATAGGGAACAGATCAAGGACATGTTGGGAGTGTTTTGAATGGACTGTTGATATCGACTCATTTGATCATGGACCATTATCAAGTATTTAAGTGTCTTAATGATGCCAGAATTCAACGATCTTGGGCTCGTTGGATTTATCTCATTGAGCCGCTCGATTTGACTATAGGCATGTCACATTTGTATATCATTTGGTCATCCAATTTATATTTTGAACATTCTAAATATTCTTCGGACCTTTGATTTGGACTAATCGGATTGGGTCAAATTTGGTGTCGTTGGATTTATCTTTTTGAGACGTTCAGTTTGACTATAAGCTTGCTGAAATCGGAATTTGGATGATCCTGAATTTAATTTCAGAAGTTTACAATTTAAATTTGCTTCGAGATTTATGCCTGATTATAAAAATTATTTGATGATATATCACACCTCGTTGATCTTGCCATTCTTCCCAAATTCCGCAGCCAGTCAGCTTCCAAAACAACAACTCAATATGTTAAAAACTGTCAAAGAGAAGCTAACAACCTCTAATGACACTTGTAAGCAGCAAGCTGACCAACATCGTAGAATCAAAGTTTTCAATCTTGGTGATCTTCTTATGCTTCGCCTATGCAAAGAGCGATCCCCATCAGGTAGTTACTCCAAGCTCTGTCCAAGAAAGGTTAACTCGTTTCCCACATATTGCACCGAATCAATGACAATCCTTACGTTGTCAATTTACTTTCTGAATTCAAAACCTCTTATATTTTCAATGTTGCTAACATCCACACCTACCATCCACCTTATAATACTCCTACTTCTATCAACTCGTAGAAAGCGAGCTCTTCTGAGGCCGAGGAGGTCTAATGCCATTGAGGGATACTCCACTACAAATACAGTACCAATATCACTGTCCAATTATTTCTGTTACAACTATTTCTATTTCAGTTAAAAGTCCATTTATCTTTTACCTTACTATGCTTAGCTTGATATAGTATTATGGTATAGAAATTATATATATGTACTGAAGGTAGTAAAATTAGGTAGGTCATATATACATTTGCTATTTGGTAATTTTTTATTCTTGTGTGTTGCTTCTTCCTTTGGCTGCTACGCCAGACATTAATCGAGTTGACCCTTGTTCATACTTAGGCTTTGTTTAAGGCGGCTTTCTTAATGTTTAGAATTTTTTGTACTAAAAAGCTGCTTTAAAAAACAGTAAAAATGCTGTCCCAAACGAAACTTTTGACTCATTTACTCATTTTTGCTCGCATTGAGCTTTTCTTGGTACTAATAGAAGGAATTAATCATCTTGAGCTATGTTAACATTGTTATAGCATCCATGCATAGTTCTCAAGGATACTAGTTGTTGAAACAAGATCTGGAAAGGTGAGCAGAATTTGTTTCATATGCGCAATGGTTTAGAGTACAAATGACAGTAAATGCAGCTGTAACATGCGTATCTTTTGTCATAATTCCTGGATATCCATTTAACAAAATAGAGATTCTATTTATAGGCTTTAGCTGGTCTTAGCAATTAAATTATGATGTAAAAGCTCTTATTTATGATATATTTCAGTAGCATAATAACAAGCTGTTCTTTTCTGTGTGATGTTAATGCAGTGGAATTATCTTGTAGGTTTCAAGCATGGCTCTTCAAATAGAACCAAACTTCACCCTTCTTTATAGGAGAGATTATTACATGCGGATTGTGCTTTTACTGTTCACAGAGACAAAACCGAACGATTCTCTCCGTCCGGTCTCCGCTCAACACGTAATAATTTCTTCTTTTATAGAGGTAAGTGGTGACTATAAACAGGAATTAAATAGGAAAAATTATTGGTCAGGATCTTAAAATTACTGTATTTGTTTTGTGATTAGTGTTTTTTTCAATTAAATCCCAAGCAAAAGCTGTATGAACCGAAATATTCAGCTGAACAAAACGTTGAAACAAACGAAATTATGTAACAGTCCTTAGCAATTAGACTCATTGAGTGAAAAGTAGCTTGTAGCTTATTTTACATTTATCAATGACTTCTCACTTCTGTATAGCTAAAAGTGTATGGTTTAGCTATGGTTCCTTTTGATATTTACAATTTTGATTTTTCCAATGAAATTTTTATAACTTAAAATTATTGAGACCTGAAGCAAAATTCAAATGACATGATCAATGGCACAATGTGGACTGGTCATATGGAGCTCACCTTCCTTTTTTTGGCTTAATTCATCATCTAATTTACATGGGCTTGGAATTGAGAGGAAAAGGAAAAGAGAGCACCATCAAAGCAATTCAGTTGATTGAGTCTACTTATGGGAATTGGTCTAGGAGCTGCCTTTATGGTGGGCAGAAAGGCCCTTGTGAAAGGTCAATATTCTGCTCTTTTGATTTTGTTTGGGATAACTTTTCTAAAATAGTTTTTAAATACAAAAATTTTTTGTATAAAAAAATTGCTTTAAAAATCAATAAGTTGTTCCAAAAGAATCCTTTATTTGGGTGAAATTTGACTTTTCATGAATTCAATTATAACAATTATAAAATATAGGTATATGATTGAGATAATTAAAAGTATAATGGTCAAAATAAAACAGCAAATTATATGTATAATAATTTTAATATATATATATATATAATTAATTAATTAATAAGTTAGGCTTAAAAATTACAACGAAGTTGATTTGAGATTTATCATTTTTTTTAGTTGATCGGATCGCTAAGTTAATTAAGGTCTGTTTGTTTATGATGGTTATAAATTTTTATAGATTGTAAAATTGATATGGGTAAATTAATTTTTTTAAAGGTTACTATAAAAAATAACTTTTTCATACCATTTTTTTAAATAATAAAAAATTAAAAATTAAACAGAAATTATGTTTGGAGTCTAAAAATAAAGCAGTAAGAACAACCAAATAACAGTAGAATGTAATCAAACTCGCCTTTTGCACTCTAACACCTAATTTCAGAAAGCGACAAAAGAAGATAATGAAAAATAATATTTTTTTACAGAACTTAATTTATTACAAATTAGCAATCCAAATAATGCCAAAACAATCAATACAATAATTTTTACGGGAAGGTTTTTCTTAACGTTAAAAATGGTGAGTTTGTTTAAAATTTATTAAATTCTCGTTTAAATTTAATAAAAAAAATATTATTTCTAATATGTTCTAACCAAAATTTTTTAAATCTACCTTTCTTAGTATAGGCCACATTTACTACATCTACTCTTCTAACTGGGTCATCAAAAGTTATCATTTTATGTGACCAAATCATCTAAAGACGATTCTCTCTAATCTTTTTTATTATTATTATTCTCTCTAATCTTATCTTCCACCAGAGCAACTCCAACCTTTTCACGTATATGCTCGTTTCGTATCTCGACTCTAAGAGTAAAGCCAGTCATCCACCGCACATCTTCATCTCTGCAACACTTAATATTATGTTTCTCTTTTAATGGTCAACATTCTGCACCATTAAATATTACAGGTCTCACCACCATCATATATAATTTTTTCCTTATGTTTAAAGTGGACTTTTCTATCACACAACAAGCCCGATGCATTCTTCCACCATCCAACTTAAATTGTACTAATAATATCTCCATCTATTTCACCATCACTCTAAACAATAGACTCAAGATATCTAAAATATACTCTTGTTAATCACTTAATCGCCCAAAAACACAATCCCCCTAATAGATCTATTACTAATAATATTACAATCCATATATTCAGTTTTAAATCTACTCAAACGAAAACCTTTAGACTCTAAAGCTAACTTGTATAATTCAAATTTAACTTCAACTCTCTCTCTCTCTCTCTCTTTAGACTCTAAGGCTAACCTGTATAATTCAAATTTAACTTCAACTCTCTCTCTCTCTCTAGTATTATCAACAACAAGAATACCATCAACAAAAAGCATGCACCAAGGGTATAACCTCTTGCAAATGTCTAGTGAGACATCCATGACTAAAGCAAAAGCATATGGGCTTAAGGCTGAGAGATTAAATGAAACAATAATTCAGAAAGAAAAAAAAAACTTGAGACAAATATCTAACGTTTTAATAAATGAGTTACAGCAAAGGACTTATAAATGGAGCTGCATGAGAGATGAAATGATCATTCCATCACAAATGAAAATAGAAAAGAAAAGAAAAAAAAAAACTCGATACCATAAAAAGTGCACCCAAATCCAGGAAATAGTTATTAAAGCCAAACAAGTCATCAATCACATCGAAAAAGATAGAAAGACAAAAATTATGTTCATTCGATTTTCAATTCAGATATAATATAGGATTACATTCATCAACAAACACTCTTTCGATCAGGAAAATTTTCATTTAAAATTTGCCTCACATCCAGAGTTCAATCCAAGAAGAAAACAGTCAGAATTCTCACTTGGATCCACCGAATTTCCCCATCATTTTTGCAATTACAGGAGCCACCTTGGGGTTCGATTGATGTTTAGCGAAATTTGCAGGATTCTTCATAACTGCACATGCACAAACCGTTGCTAGCTAATAATAGAAAGATTCATATGCATGGAAAATAAACAAAAAGTGGGCATGTTAGATGTGTGGAAACGTGCTGTTGCATATATATAATTGTTTTAATTAAAAATATTTGACTAGTACAGTAAATAATTAAAATACTGGAACCTGAGTTTATGGAACCACACCAGAAATAATAAAAGGTCAAGCAACAAAATGTATAGAAATAATAAAATAAGCCGCACATAAATGCAAGTGGTAAAAAACAATGAAAGAAATGAAAGAAAGAGACCATCTTTTTTCTCTTTTCTATTTACTTTCAAATCAGAGTTATAAACATAAACTTTAAAGCGTACCATCTTGAAGAGCAGCCATTATTTCAGGATCACCAAACGCTGCCATTAGTTCAGGATCCTGCAAATAAGATGAAAATCAAAAGAAAATATCAGATACAAGAGAATAATTTTATTGTAGGTATAGTCATTCTCACTGTCACTCATATAATAGAATATGAAGCACTTACGCCCAACTCACACACAAAGTGGGGAGAAAATTTGGGTCAAGATATTCTGATTAGAATAAGTTTTTTAATTATTGAATTTACTTTATGATCTGAGTTGACTGATTAACAATATAATACTAATCTTAAAATAAATTTATTGAAAGAAAAAATTATTTTAATCAAATTTTGATCAGAATATAAGAAGTGAGTTAGAGATTTTACATTAAGAATATTGCTCATATCAATATTTCCGGGGGCAGATCCAGGCATGGCACCAGGAAAACCTCCGGGCATACCTCCAGGAAACCCGCTAGGCATGCCACGCGGAGATCCACCGGGAAACCCACCAGGCATGCCACGTGGTGATCCCCCGGGATTTGCCGAAGATGACTGTTCTTTCTTTTTTGCGTTTTCATAAGCAGCCTGAATCAAGGTAGCAAGTTATGCAAACTATGCAATGAATTTGTAATTGTGAATCAATCAATCGCTTATACTGGAAATATGTGACACCTGAGCTTCAGCTCTACGACGCTGCCTCTCCCGTTCAATTTTTTTCTCAGCTCTTTCTTTCCGTAAGCGTTCGTACTTCCTGCGGTGTTCTTCAAGCTTGTGCGCATTGGGTTCAACCTGCATAAGTAGTGCAGCTATGTTCATTTACGTTCTATGATATTTAACACCGAGTCTAATACTTGCATACATACCTTCTTAAGAATAGCATTGATTTCCTCGTCATAATCCAATTTTGATGCCAAGTGAAGGTCTTTTGCCGATTCTTCCCACTTGCCAAGCATAGCTAAAGCTATGCCACGAGACTTGTAACCTTTGGCAGAGTCAGGATTGATCTGAAAGAATTGGATATGTGAAGTATCTGATTACAAAATGTTGACTGACAACCAGCTAATTTTTTTAAACTGCAGATGGTAATCAAGCATTAAAAAAAATAATAAACAGAATGCCACCAGGCCTATAGCAATATCTCGTGATTAAGGGATAATTTAAGAATCAATAAACAGTGTTGAAATATCTATAGTCAACTTTCAAATTCAATGCTAGCTAGTAAACTAATGTTTTTTCTGTTTTTTTTGCGCCATAAACTCTCAGCCTTAGTATCAAGAATTTTTGTATGCCTCTTTTTGGTAACATAATGTGTTGTGAAGAGTTGAGTAATTAAGAAGAATCCAAAACAAACTTAAGATTTCACGTATGTTTCCCTAGCTTTAGGTGAAGTAAAAAAAGACTCAATGCGACAAGATGCATACGATAATGTGGGTAAACAGATAACTGCCGCATTTCAAGAATTTCAACGAGAAAATGGAAGTTCATGGAGACTATTTTCTCCAAATTCATCACTTTTAAGGATGAATTAAGATACAGGCGAGTGAAAGACATCAAAAGTTTCAAATGATGAAAAAAATGCACGGATTTCAGATGCTTGGTAGTTAATTTCACCTCCAATGCAGCACTTGCATCCCGAATTGCAGCATTTGGCTTCTTCATCTTGATGTAAACCGTCGCTACACATTAGTAGGTCACAAAAGGTGAAAAAAGATTAAATTCCAAGAACCAGTGAAATCTTATGCGCATCTATTGACAGCAAGTGATTACCTCTAGTAGCATACATTATAGCTGATGTGGGATTCAGCGTAATTGCCTCTGACAGGTGCTCAACTGCTTCATCAAACTTGCCTGCCAACAAGTAGTTAATGATGAGAAATTTAATAGAGGAATTTTTAGCATGTGCGCGACATGATTATGATCAGGATATTGGAGTGACAACAAAAATAACATCACACCTTCGGAAAGTGCCTCCATGGCTTTCCCCTTCGCCTCTTGTGAGGCATCTCTGCTTTCTTCCGTAACTTCAATAGTAGGATCACCCATCTAGAAAGAGAAATCATAGAGTTAGGGATAATAATTATTTTGAAGATGCTTATAGCTATGGCCTTGCATAATCTATCATGACACATCTTTAACCAGAAAATTCTTCAAGAAATCACCTTTTGCGGAGGATCATTATCTGCTTCTACAATCTCCCCCTCAAGCTCAACGTCAGACTCCATAACTTCATCGTCTGATTCATGGATTTCTGGCCCAGCCTCATCACTTAATATATCCTCATCAATATCATCATCGTCATTCACCGTTTGGCTTTTCTGAAATCAGCAGAAAAAGAAATAAACCAGCATATAATGCGAGCAGCCACAATTTTCTTACTTGCAACAATAATGTGATATTTTCCACTCATAATAAGCAATGCGTTTACATAAAGACTTGGGTGTAACTTCATGATCGAGCCAAATTTGAACTAGCAATGATGCGACTTGCATGCCCTCAGCCAGCTCATTTAAAAATTGTTAACATAAATATAGTTAAAATGCATCAGAATTTAAAGGTTTAAGTATAAAGTTACTACTACTACTACTACAACAACAACAACATCAAGCCTTTATCCCACGACATGGGGTTGGCTACATGGATCTTTTTTCTCCATTGTGCCCTGTTAAGAGTCAAATTCTCATTTAAATCTAATAAAGAAAGGTCATTTCTAATATTTTCTAACCAAGTCTTTTTAGGTCTACCTCTACCTTTCTTAACATAGGTTAAATATAATACATCTACTCTCCTAACAAGGTCATCGGAAGGCCACTGTTTTACATGACCAAACCATCTAAGGTGACTCTAATCTTATCTGCCACTGAAGCTACTCCAACTTTTTCACGGATATGATCGTTTTGTATCCTGTCTCTAAGAGTAAGTCCACTCATCCACCTGAGCATCCTCATCTCAACAACACTTAACTTAATATTATGCTTCTCTTTTAATGGCCAACATTTAGCGCTATAAAGCATTGTAGGTCTCACCACCATCTTATAAAATTTTCTCTTAAGTTTGAGAGGTACTTTTCTATCACACAACAAACCCGAAGCATTCCTCCACTTCAACCATCCAACATGAATTCTACTAATAATATCCCCATCTATTTAACCAACACTTTGAACAATAGACCAAAGATATCTAAAACAAGTAAGCTTGTTAATGACTTAATAGCTCAAAGTCACAAACCGCCCACTAGATCTATTACTACTAAAATTACACAACATGTATTCGATTTTAGATCTACTCAAACGAAAACCTTTAGACTCTAAGGTTGACCTCAATAATTTGAGTTTACCTTCAACTCCCGCTCTAATCTTATCAACAAGAAGAATATCATCAGCAAAAAGCATACACCAGGGTACATACTCTTGCAAATGTTTAGTAAGAACATCCATGACTAAAGCAAAAAGATAAGGGCTTAAGGCTGATCATTGATGTAATCCAACTGAAAAAGGAAAATATTTGATCAAACTACCTTGTGTTTGAACATAAGTAACAGCTCCTGCATACATATCCCTAATGACTAACCCTTTCTTTTCTAGAACTCTCCATAGCACTTCTCTTGAAACTTTATCATATGATTTCTCTAAACCAATAAATATTATATATAGATCCTCCTTATTCTCTCTAAACTTCTCCATCAACCCTCTCAACAAATGAATAGCTTCCATAGTAGACCTACCCGGCATGAATCCAAATTAATTTTGAGAAATATTAATATCATGTCGTAACCTATGCTCAATAACACTCTTCCAAAGTTTTAAGGTATGACACATCAACTTAATCCTCTATAATTCGCACAATCTTGTGCATCACATTTATTCTTAAAAATAGGAAACAACACACTCATTCTCCACTCATTTGACATCTTTTTAGTCTTCAAAATAATATGAAAAGGTTTAGTAAGCCAAGAAATTTCTTCATCTCCTAAGCATTTCCACGCCTGTATTGGAATATCATCAGGTCGAACAATTTTTCACACTTTATTTTCTTTAAAGCTTCTCTAACTTCAATTTTACTAATACGCCGATAAAAAAAGAAATTTCTATTTTCATTTAGAGTGCTAAGGCCACTAAAGTCAATCGTATTCTCACAATCTTCATTGAAAAGCTTAGCAAAATATCTCATCAACCTTTCTTAAATATCCTCGTCTAAAAAAAGCACTTTTGAATCTTCATCCTTATGCACTTCACTTGAACTAAATCTTTACTACTCCTATCTCTTTGTTGGCCTAACTTATACATATATCTTTCGCCATCTTTAGAATCTAACATATTATATAAATCATTAAAAGCTAAAATCTTTACTTCACAGATTACTTTCTTAGACATCTTACGAGCTTCTTTATATATTTCCTAATTTTCAAAGTTTTTACATCTAAACCAATTATTATAACAAATCTATTTATATTAGATCTTTCCTTGCACATTTTGATTCCACTACTAACTATTTTTATTATTAGAAACTTTTTCTTTTGAAACTCCAAGCACATCTTTTACAACATTCTTAATATTACTAGTTATTTTTTCCCACATAATATTCGCTTCCTCATGCACATCCTCATGCACAAACAAAATCTTAAGATCTCAAATCTTACTCTCAAAAATTTTTTCTTAGTGTTCTTTAAATGCGCCCATCTAATCTTAGAACGATATTTTACTCTATTTTTTATATTTTGCCCCTTCATCTTAAAGTCAAAAAACTAATAAGCGATATTGGGTACATAAACTTTCACTTGGAATAACTTTAGAATATTTGCAATCTAAACAATCTATTTTTCTTATAAGAAAATAATAAATCTGAGTTTTTCTATATCCATTCTTATAAGTGATGAGATGCTCATCTTTTTTTTAAAATAAGGTACTAGCAATTACAAAATTATAAGCTAAAGTAAAATCTAAAAAAGTCTTACCATCTTCATTAGTCGCTCCAAACTCATAATCATCATAAATGCTTTTAAAATCATCTACCTCTCTACCAACATATCCATTTAAATCTCCCCCAATAAAAACTCTTTCTTTAAGAGGTATCTTTTGAATTAATTCTTCTAAGTCATTCTAAAATTTTAATTTTAAAAACATATCCAAACCTACTTGAGGATAATATTAATAATCTTAGTATCAACAATAATCTTCAAAGCTATGTCTCCAATTCTATCAATTTTTATAACATTATCCTTCAAACTCTTATCTATAATCACACCTACACCATTTCTAGTACGACTTCTACTAAAATATCAAAATTTAAATCCTAAACTATCAATCTCCTTAGCCTTCTCTCCAACTAATTTAATTTCTTGACTGCATAAAATATTTATCTTCTTATGAATTATAATATCAATTAATTCCATTAATTTGCCTGTAAGAGAATCTACATTCCAAGATCCTATCTGAATTCTAATTTCATGGACTAGCTTCTTTAACCACATTCGTCCATGATGCGGGAACACTTGCTTATTTAACACTGCACCCAAGCGTCGATGCAGCGGCCCTTGCACACTTCTCGCTGTATTAAAGGATTCATGTCATGATTATTCGAATAATTTTACACTGGCTGTCGACTACCTAACGCAACCCTCTACTTGTCTCATCCTGGACTTAAGACCTGGCAATGACAATGTTATATAAAATTAAAATTACTAAAAATATAAAATTAATGTACTCCTTTACTCATATTTCTTATTATTTCTTCACTAATTTTTTATTTTTTAATCATTTTATCATAACAATCACATCAATTAAAATAATCTTTCTTTTTATAATAAATGAGACAACTCAAACTCATAAAATTGAACTCGATCTTGAACTCAATTAATTTATCAAGATCAAGCCCAAGCCAAGGTGACTCAAGATCGAGTCAACTTATTTATGCCTCAACATGAGCTTGCAATGAGATAAATTTACATAAAAAAATATATTAGTAACCAGTTTGAGAGGCATGACTACATAGCATGTCAAGCATTAAGCCTCATGACCATAAATGTTTAAACGAGCTGCAGCAACAAAATAAAAAGCTGAGATGCTGAATTAAAAGACACTGTCGTCAGCAAGAAACTTCGCAAAACAACACTACACTGAAAAGCAAAGAAAAAGAATGACAACATCAGAAGTATAAGTTGACACAGTTAAATAGTTAATGAACTCCAATGCAGACATGGAACACCTATTTCAGCTAAACTGATGGACGGGAAGAAAATATTAGCAGCGGTACAACCAAGAACAACCCGAAACAAAATGTAGAATCCCATCTGATACAGCTTTATGAAACAAAAAACGAGCATGCCCAGTTTTAAAACACCAAGCACATGTAAGATTGCAGTTACCGGTTAATACTTGCAAATGTTGGTCCAAAAGTCAATACTACAAATAACACTTCAAACCAGTAGTTTGGATCACAATACAGGTAGTAAACTAAATTCTGAAGACAATTACTATGCTGGAAAGCAAACACTTTTCACGTTTGTAACTGCATAGTGAAATTTAAAGCATTCGCACATATATGCTAATCATATAGATCCCAAATATAGGAAGCCGCCTTGTTTCCCTTCAGTTAAATTTGATACGTTCATACAGCAATTTAGGTCCTTTTACAATCAATAAAATCAATCTATCAATACCTCCATATTTAAGTACGTATAGAATGAAGCAAAAGAAAAGCAGCAACCATCCTTCACTCTTGTATGCCTCGGTTTATTTAGTTCATCTTGCAAACAATGGAGAAGAAAGAAATAAGAAAATAAACTACAACCCTCCTCACCATCTTGCATCATGGGCATCTTCTTTAAATTCCAATAACTAGGTTTCTATCGTTATTCCCTACTTCAAAGTAGTTTATTTGCAATTCAACTAAGGACAAGGTTTCAAGAATCACCCACCAGGAAGTTAACGCAAGAATGGCCGGTGGAAAGTAAGAGTGCCAGTGGCTGCCAAACTGTATCAAAAGTGGTCCACCTTCATAGCAATACCTTTCAAAGTAGATAGGGATCAGCAACACCTCCAACTGTAATTATGGTCGTGAAGAAATTGTGAAATGATAAACATGGGCCATCTACTAAGTCCCTTTGTGTAGATAAAATAACAGCTTCACCAACCATCAACCGCATATGCGTGATAAGGCTAGCACATGTTTTATTGGCTAAGCAGCCAGGCAACCAGACACCAGCTCAGAAGACAAGGTGTCCAGTAGCTTATCTAGACCAAAAATAAGCTATCTAAACAGTAGGCTCATCTGTCCAAAAAGAAATCGAATATTGTTGCATGCCCAGAGTCATCTTGCAGTGCCAATGGGATTTAGGTAAAGTGGTCTCATCTTGAGCCAAATACCAAGTCTTATACAAAATATTGAAAATATAAGGTAAAAACAGGCCAACCCAAGGATTTTTGTCCCTAAGAAAACCCGCCGACATTCAAGTTAATTGCCAAGCAAAGAGCTGAAATCAATCAACAAACTCCCTCCCACAAGAAAAGGACTGAGAACTTAAAAGGAGAAACCTCTTCCCCCAAAAGGAAGAATGGAGAAAATAAGAGTTGAATTTAACATTTTGCCAAAGGAGTCTGGATAAATGTGTTTTGATATCGTGAAGTGTACAGTGGAAAAAATGAATCACCTCACCTTGGAGAGCCACGGAGAATGAAAATGTCAAACTGCCCCTCAAGTGAAGGCATCTTGATCCTTAAGTTATTCATAGGTATATCATCTCTAAAATTCATACTAGACTGAAATGCCGAAGGTTGAAGGCAAAATAAGCCCTCTAATTAGTCATAGGAGAGATTCTAAGCCACAATATAATCGCAATTTATGTTGAGCCATCATGCATCTGATGATGATGGACGAAACGGTGGTTTTCCGCTCCAAGATAAATACTTTGGGGGATTTGGATCGATCTATCAGAACTTGTTGATGGCCTTGGAATTGTCACTGAAGGTAATCTAACTGGGGTTGTTAGATTTCATCAAATCCTCAAACTCAATGCCAATCAAGTTTATTTCACTAGGCCCAATTGGAGGGGTCGACACAAAACATAATCTGAGATGTAAAAGTACCATTAGCCCATTTGATCGTCATTATGCGGGGACCATGGAGGTGCACAAATCATAAAACTCTTTATCGGGCTATAAGAACTAATCTAGAGTCAATAATTTTTTTAGCATCTAACAATTACATTCAAGGCAAAAGTCAGAAATGCAATACAATGTGTTTTAAACTATATTATCCATAGTCATGATTCAAATGTGTCATGCGGTAAAAAACAATCCCAAGTTAAATGTTCCATTCAACATAAGTAAATAACATGTAAAATGCTGATGTAAAATTCACAACTACCTTGAATTGTTACATAAATCTAAACAGAACTCTGCAAAACGCCCAACAAGAAAAAAAAATAAATATGTAAGATATTTTAATGGAAGATACTATCAATCTCTGCATAAATGTGATCTAGTTCATGAAATGAATACAAATTTGAATTTTGCTCGCTAAGGCATTCCCTCAAAACAAAATGCCGCGACCTAACCTGATTGTGGTGAAAAATGAGCAAGAATTTTTTAGGATGTTAATCGTGAATGAAGCACCAAAACTTAATTTATTGTGATGAAAAATATATAAGAGTTAGCTTGGCCATAACCCTAAGTAATGTGTCATAACGAAGCCAACAGTTGTCAAAAATGAGCAAAGGTAGCTAAGTTTTAAAATAAAGATTAAATTATTGCTTGAAATTTAGGAACTTTAAATGGGGAGCCAAAGGAATTAAAGACAACGATTAGAAGATAGGTTAATATTATTTGTGTGCTATAAACTAAATTATAAAAAAACCATGATAGGGACATTTTCGTTAAAGGTATATATTGCTAAATTAAGAGAATTGGAGAGGGAGAAAGCTTTAATTTTATTATACAAAAATATCCCTATTTATAGATCTATACATGATGTCTTAATAAAGAAACAAATAATTACAGAATCATACATAATTGCTCTAATATAATCCTTCCTAAATCAGCCACCCAAATATGAAAGGAGATTAGTGTGATCCAGGTGAGCCTCCCACAGATTCCTATCCTTGCCTTGGGATCAAGTGTCAAGGGATGGCTGGGATTTAACAGAGATCGGCGTGATCCAGGTGAGCCTC
Source organism: Dendrobium chrysotoxum (assembly GCA_019925795.1). Taxonomy (NCBI): domain Eukaryota; kingdom Viridiplantae; phylum Streptophyta; class Magnoliopsida; order Asparagales; family Orchidaceae; genus Dendrobium; species Dendrobium chrysotoxum. The sequence continues at coordinate 58,548,214 of CM034309.1, forward strand.
CCATGTATTCTCATCCTGGCCGTTGGATCAAGTGTCAAGGGATGATTGGGGATTTTTAACGCTCCCCCTCAAGCTGAGGAATACAAATCTATCATTCCCATCTTGATAATTAGTCTCAAAAAAGTAAAGTTATCAAGTCCCTTGGTGCACCATAGAGTCCTTCAATTGGTCAAAGTTTTGGTAGAAATTAGCTTCAAACATTGTTGCGATAAGGGATAGCAATGAAGCCTATCACAATCAAGCCTGCAAGGTGCAGGGCAGCAATGAAGGTTGCGTTGAACAGTAGTCCTCAAGATAACGAAAATGGCAATAAAGTCTGATGGTGGGACAACATGAAAAGTGGATTAATTATCCTTCGGGTCCGTCTCCTGTCGGTTCTCAAGGGGAGGCTGGTAATGAAGACACGGCAGTAAAAAAGGGAAAAAAATAATTTTAGAGTTGCGATAAGCCAAGGATAGGAGCAGAAACACACATCTCAAGCGACTCAGCATGTAGATCTCCTCTTTTCAGGTCATCCGACTCCACCTGAACAGACTCCTGTTTGATCAGCCAGTACAGGTGCACGCAAGGCCTCTGATCCATCTGGTTTGATCGTAGGAGGGAGTGTCGGTCTTGCACTCTTGCTTGTCCCTACCAACGCTTGAGAGGAACTCTCGACTCTTTTTGACAAATGCAGGAGGAGGGCCTACGCTCGCTACTGCTCGGTCGACTCCGGACGTCGCATGCAAGAGGAGCCCTCCAACTTAATCTCTCCTTGGTCTTGGATGCGGAGGTTCTCAGAACTCCGACAGTGAAGGCCGATGGTGGGAACCTATATTCCTCATAATTCCGACAATGAAGGATGGTAGAAGGACCAGTATTTCTCAGAATTCCAGTAATGAAGGCCGGTAGTGGGAATATGTGGCGGAGTGCATGCCAACAAGATTTGATGCAGATGCGGAGGACGCGAGAAATTTTGAAGGCCAGAGGAACGAGACAAAAGCTATCCAGACACATGCACCTACTCGGTCCGAAAGCACGGTCTCTCGTCTAGATGCAAGCTCTTGCTTGGCTCCTCTCGGTTCCGCCCCTGCGCACGTGAGAGGAGGCTACCACGGCTACAAGCTTTAGGGACGCACGATCTCGCTTGGTTCCGCCCCACACACAAGAGCAAATTTTTTTGTCTACGCGCCTCTCTCATCATGTGTGATCGCACGCGAAAGGGGTTCACGAGACTTTCAATTCTCTCGATTGAACGCAAAGATCGCGGGGTTCTTGCTCGACTCCTCCAGACGAGACGCATGAGACGTTCGTCTCTCTCGATCGAACGCAGAGACCGCAGGATGAAGCAACTCTCCCTCCTCTTGGTTGAACATACACAAGAATGAACAAGCCGGGTACCCACTTCCTTTGCTTTCTGAAGGGAAGGTCGGGTCTTCCCTTCAAAAAGTCTGATAATAAAAAAATCTTAGAATTCCGACCAAGGCAATGAAGTCTCCGATACCATGTTAAATTCAAAGAATTGGAGAGGGAGAAAGCTTTAATTTTATTATACAAAACTATCATTATTTATAGATTTATACATGATATCTTAATAAAGAAACAAATAATTACAGAATCATGCATAATTGCCCTAATATAATCATTCCTAAATCAGCCATCCAAATATGGAAGGAAATCGGTGTGATCTAGGTGAGCCTCCCACAAATTCCTATCCCGGCCTTGGGATCAAGTGTCAAGGGATGGCTGAGATTTAACAGAGATCGGCGTGAACCAAGTGAGCCTCCCACGGATTCCATCCTGGCCCTAGGATCAAGTGTCAAGAGACAGTTGGGATTTTTAACATATAAGATAGAGCGTTGACAAATGCACTAAACAATTACATATTAGGATTTTTTAACAAGGCAATTTCAAATTAAGGATCATGGGTCATTGACATGCCCACCTAATAAGAGCAGGTTATGCTCATATATGTGTTCAAAACGGGTATTAAAAAACCTAACAAATTTAACTCAGTATAGTCGAATGGGCATTAGATAAGGAGCCAATAATTTGGGATTCAATTAGCATAACATGACTCAAAATCCTCTCAACTTAAATTAGATTATGTAAGGTCTCATATTTGACTTATCACTTTGATGTACTCAACTCAACATACATAGTTATATGTTTTCAAGTTGGAGACAACACGTCCAACTAATTATGGCCATGTCCCATCAGTCACAACGAACGACAACAAATGTGTACCCCCCCCCCCCCCCCCCCTCTTTTCACAAGAGAAAAGTCCTTGATACCTTATAATTATTTAGCTTGTTATAAGCTAAGTGATTTTTTATTTACCTCTTGGTCTTTTGGTGATTTTTCTTTCAATCCTCCATCCTATGGACTAAGACATGACCTAAAGGTCTCTTGAATAGAATGAGAAAAGTTGTGGCTCATCCTTCTCTCTAACATCATCCTTCAAATTAGATCTGACTATCAATCCCTTTTCGCCTCAAGAAAATAAATCTTCCATGTCCAAAAGCATAAAATACTTATCATTTGCATTGATTTTAAAAATATTTAAATAAGATATTTAAAATAAGATATCTTGATGTATTCCTTTTCCATAATAGCTTCAATCGACAAGAAATTTATTAACGTGAAAAAGCTAAAATAATGACCTTAAATACTCACAAAGATAACTTAGCATTTAAAAAATGAACAAAGTACATGACATGCAATTTTAGTGTATATCATATTACTACTTATCACTAACTTTACAAATTGAAGTAATACCAAGGTATGATATGCTTAATTTGGAACTATTATAATACAAAAGAATAATCTGTTAGGATATACTTTTTTAAATTGAGATTAGGTGGTTAAAACAATAAGATGTCTCGAGAGTATTGTGCAATAAAAAATAATATGAAAAATTAAAGGTAAATTTCATAAAATCCCAACTGAACCAATATGTTATATGCATTTTAATGTTATGACCCAAAAAAGAAGGATCACAAATAAACAAGTTAAGGAGGAAAAAATTAAGAATATTGAGGTAGATGTGTGGCAAAAGTATAAAGGATGAATTTAAAAAAATAATTTGATATATAGCAGGAGAATATTTATTAAAAATACGAAACAGATAGAAACTCGATTTGGGCATGTACAATCAAGGGTAAAAAAATCATCAATAAGATAAATGATAAAATTAAGAGATTGGTAAAAAAAGGTAGATTGAACGTAACTTTATAGAAATTATGCAAAAAGACTTGTACAAAAAACATTTATACCCCAACTGGCGCTCAACAGTTGGCATAAATAAATGGAAAATGAAGATTTATAACATCAACCTAAAATAGTTGGGAACAGGTTTATTATGACGGTGATGATGAATTGATGATGATATACAAATGCTATCCAGCGTCTATATTACTAATAATTTCTAAATCAAAGTACATCCATCAAGGCCACCAATTTCATATGAGCATCTCTTGTGTTAAAATATTTTTAGGTGAGCTTGTAAACATCATCCTAAAATATTATTATAAACAGTAGGCAACCGTTAATTCAAATTACAGAAGATATAATCACATTCTTTATCAACTAGTATTAATCCACCTTATAATAGGTTATTATAGGTAATTGAATCAAGCAAGAACCGACAAATTAAGGAAAACAAGAATGATCAAGAATGCATGCACCAAGCTACTGTCGACCCAAGTAAATCCAACTTTGTGAGCAATACTATTTGACCATCTTCTTGCATGTAGTGAGCAACGTAAATAACATAAACAGAAGACTTAAATAAACATATGATTATACAATATAATAAACTACATAAATATAGTATCATAAAAAAATATATATAACATATGTTAGCCTTATTCATTTGGTTCGTGTGTGGGGCAACTAATCTTCTTGAATAACTTTAAATCTTTCTTCTGTGAGATAAAGAAATATAAGTAACAAATAGCGGTGGAACCAATGAGCTAGGGGTGGGCCGTTCCCCCAACAAAAATAAAAAAACCTATTATGCAATATATCCATCATGAAAATATAAAAGCATACTCACCTCGAAAGCATAGAAAATGATAGTTTTAAGAATTGTGTCAATTTATTCCACTTCAATGCATGAAATTTGCATCTACATGAATTCAAAATCACTTCCACAATGTGAATTGGTAAACACTACTAATGGTTATTTCCTTGTGATGATGTTCATGTGTTATAGATATTATTTCCATTGCTAGTCCTGCTGGAATCTTCTTGATTCAGCTAATTATCGCCTCAATCATTAGGAATTCATCTTGTTCTAATCTTGTTTTGTCCTTTTGTTTTTTTTGTTTTCATCAACCAATTATCTCTTTTTGTTTTGCATTTTTAGATGGATCACCAAGTCGCATAAATCAAATTGCCATTTTTGTTCCTACCTTCCCACTATCGGCTTTGTTACTTGCATCGCATGCCACATTATTTTACCCTTTATGCCTCCCAATCCCTACTAAAGCCTCACAAATGCTTTTTTGCCACATTGTTGTCAATGGGAATTTCCTTCTTATTTCGACCGGTTCCAAAAGCAATAATGAAATTGGATTTAAAGGGGATATTTCTACTTAGGAATTCATTTTGGATGAATAGAAACCTATTTTTTTAAGTTGATTTCTAAATATTCTGTGAAAATTCTTTCTAGGGCCATTTGAAGGTTATAAACAAGGCCTTGAGGCATGTAAAAATCAATTGGACAATGAATACTAAAAAAAATTAACTTTTTCTCTCCAGTGCGTATGTGCATATTAGATGTGTTTTCTTTGACTGCTTCAAAAATGTGTACAACTACTTTCATATGAGATGCTCCTTGTACTAGTACGATACTTGATTCTTCCTTTTGGATAATTTCTATCCTTATTTTTTATTAGTTAACTGCATGTTTGATGGTTTGCATGGTGATAGAAATTTTGTCATGTAAAAAATATGTTGGGTTTTCTTTGAAGTGTGAATATGATTTGTTGCTGCATTTTATTATTTGTTTATACCTTATCGTGAAAATTTAATATGTTGGACAATTGTTAAATTATATAGTTGCATGTATAAAGTTTGTTTAATGTCCTTACATTAGAACGGAAAATCTTTGCCAAAATTATGCATTCATAACCTACGAATTCTGATTTTTTTATGATGATGGCTTGAATCCCGTACCAAACAAAAACAAGAACGTGATATCGAACAACACCTAAATTTATGAAAATTTACTTCATAATATTTTTTTATGACGTAGGTTAAGATTAACTATGTTAAACTATCATCTTAATATAAGATGATTGAGATTTAGGTATTAAGAGGGATTATTTCTCACCCCCACTAAACCAAAAATTACATTAGCATCAGATGAAAGCTTAACAAAAACATACAATCATAAATCACAATCGACAAACAAATTCAAACCTATAATTCATATGAATAATTTTGGTATAAAAAGATGACAATCAACATAAAAATGCTGTTAGATGTAACATGAAGTGATGGTAACTAAACAATAGCAAATGACAGGACATTATTTTAAATATATCCAAATTAATATATTAATAACTAACTGCCATGTCTTTGTATAGTTGTCTGTGAATAGAAATCGGATGCTTTTGCAACAAAAATAACAACAACAACAAAAGCCTTGATCCCACTACATGGGGTCGGCAACATGAGTCATATTTCTCCATTGTGTCCTATTAAGAGTCATTTACATTTAATAAAAAAATATTATTTCTAATATTTTTTAACCAAGTATTTTTATGTCTACCTCTACCTTTCTTAACATAATCCGGATCTAATACATCTACTATCCTAACAAGGTCTTCGGAAGGCCAATGCTTTATATGACCAAATCATCTGAAACAACTCTCTCTAATCTTATCTGCCACTGGAGCTACTCCAACCTTTTCATGCATATACTCATTTTGCATTCTCTCTAAGAGTAAAGCCACTTATCCACCTAAGCATCCTCATCTATGCAACACTTAATTTTATGCTTCTTTTTTAATGACCAAAATTCTATGCCATAAAGCAATGCAGGTCTCACAACCATCTTATAAAATTTTCCCTTTAGTTTGAGGGGTACTTTCTACCACACGAGCAAGCCTGATGCATTCCTCCATTTCAACCATCCAGCTTTGAACAATAGACTCGAGATATATAAAATATGCACTCTTTTTAATGACTTGATCATCCAATGCCATAATCTATTACTATTAAAATTACACTCCATCTATTCAGTTTTAGATCGGCTAAAACGAAAACCTTTACTCACCTCCAAAATTCAAAATTTTCATCAATTCCCTCTTTAGTCTTATCAACAAGAAGAATATCATCAACAAAAAGCATACACAAAGGTACATCCTCTTACAAATGTCCAACAAGAAAATCCATGACTAAGCAAAAATATACGAGCTTTAAGCTCATCCTTGATGTAATCCAACTGAAATAAAAAAAATATTGTCAAACCACTTTATGTTTGGACACAAGTACAACTTCTTTATACATATCATTAATTACTTGAATATAAGCATTATTAACTGCTTTCTTTTCTAGAACTCTCCAGAGCTTTATCATATGCTTTCTCTAAATCAATAAATATCATATGTGAATTCTTTTTAGTCTCCGTATACTTCTCCATCAAACCTCTCAACAAATGTATAGCTTCCATAGTAGACCTACTTGACATGAATCCAGTCTAATTTTAGATACATGAGTATCACGTCGTAACCTATGCTCAATTATTCTCTCCCATAACTTAATGTGTGACACATTAACTTAATTCCTCTATAATTTGCCCACTCTTGTGCATCACTTAGCTATCCATCACAAATCACACACAAGTGTCACTGAAAAGGGCATAACAATACAAAGAATAGACTGACTTTGCAATCAAATTAAGCTAAAATTAAGCTAAATCCCTCTAGAAAACACTATAGCATTATGAAAATGTGAATAAATCTCAACACCGTAATAGAGGCATGCATTTTGTTTGTTTGAATGATACGGTTTGCAAATTAGCTAAAGTAAATAGTTTTCATTGTAAATTTAAAAAACTAAACTGACCAAACTATTTTTCAAGCTAAATTAAATAGAACCAAACTTTAGTTTAATGAATTTGGTTCTATTTTGAATGAACCAAAATATAATTAACTTTAACAATGATATAATTATTTTTAGCTTAAAAATATGCATTAAAAAGAATACCAAATAATCTTTATTAAAATTTATAATGTTGACATATGGAATAAGTAATATCCCCATTGATCATAATGTCACTTTCTTATTTACAATACTTTATTGATTTAATACTTAAAAAATTAATATAATTTGGTTTTTAGCTTGATGTATTTCACAAATGAAAAAACTAAACCAATAATAAAAAAATCAAAGAAAAGTAAAATTATAACAAATAATCCAACTGATATTTTAACAACCAAACTAAATCAACTAAATAAGATCAGTTTGACTAGGTTTATCGGTATTTTAACAACCATTCTATTCCTATGTTCGCAACCCAAACCAATAATAGATAAAAAGATCAAATAATATCTCCATTCCAGTCGCCAAAAGAAAATGAAACATAACCAGTTACCCTAAGTTACCCCGATTCATTTCAACAACGCAATTCAAGGCATGTCACGAAACAAACAAAAAATAAGCTCTCGAAACTAAAAGATCAATTACAAACATAATCTGAGCAAATTCAAACAATGTATGGCAAGAATCTAGAGGAGGATCAAACGGTTACCGTATCACCAGCTCGAGGTGACTTCGCGGAGCCATAAGATGCCGGGGGAAGCTTGGCACCCAAACTGGACACCAACAGTCCCAAAACCATGAGGATTTCAGACAATCACATCATCATCATACAACAGAACGATAAAAGAAAAAGAAAAGAAAAGAAAAGGAAAAAAAAAACCTTTCGAGGTAATCGCGGAAGAAGGAAATAGAGGGGTCGCAGAGAATTTCCGGGTTCCTCCTGCACTGCTCCACGAAGAGCTTCAACTCCTTCACCTTCGCCGCATCCATGGCCGACTTTCAGCGCAAGAAAAGGAATGGAGTGAAGAAACGCACTGATAACCCTTTATACTATGTGACCTTTGGGGTTTCGGAGCTTTCGACCGAGTGCCTAAAATAAATATAAATAAACAAATGATAAGGGATGGGATCGGGATAAACCTCCGGGTCTTCTATAAAAGGTTAATTTGGATGAGGTGGCAGTTAAGATTGTTCTAGTATCCTCCAGCGACTTTTTTTTCCCCCCGAAAAAAAATATAGGTGAGTGAAAAAAATATTTTTGTTATTGATTTTTATAAGAATGGCCTCTTTGTATACTGTTTATTAAAACAAAGAACCGGTTCAAATTCAAATTGGTTTAAATCAATGATAGAATCGAAGAGGTTCAAGATTCAATGATTTGATTGGGGTTAAGAAGCGGCGGACTCAGGATTTTTTATCTGCGGGGCAAAAAATTTTAACTTTAAAAATACCCTCAAGCTTTTTTCAATTTAGCTTGAAATTGATATTATGGTTTTAATTTTTTTAATTATTATTTTTAAATATAAGAAGATAATTTTTTGGGGGATTTACATACATACAACTTTATTTCATGCTATTTATATATCTAACACCCAAAATTTTAATATTACATTCCTACTACTCATATAAAACTTTAATATCAAATACATCACTCATATGTTTCATTCTTACCACCCATACAATCCTATAAAGTTTAATATTTCATTCCATGCACCCATATTTATTTTATAGGTGGTAGATATGTAATATTAAAATTTTATGTATTAGATATGCAAATAGTATGAAATAAAATGATATGTATGTAAATTCTCCTAAATTTTATGATAATGAAAAAAAAAATTTATTGTCATGCTCATCTAAATTAATTTCAACACAAATATATTTAAACTATATATTAACATACTAATCTATTTCAACTATTCTTTTACCGTATATTTTCATATCTAATTTAAATAAAAATATAACTAAAAAATATTTTACAACGGGCAATAAATATATAAAAAAATTGCATCTTATTATTATAAAAGTATATTAAAAATATATAAAAATTTATAATAAGCATATTTTAAACTACTTGATTTAAATTTAAATATTATAATTCTCGTCTAATGTAATTTGTTGGCTTTAATTATATTAATCTTTTATAAATTAGAATTTGGAGTTTTTAAAATACTAAAAAAATATATAAAATTTTTAATTTTAAAAAAAAGTAATGTGGAGATGGAGAGAGAATAATAGTCTCACCTCTCATGAGAGAGAGAGTGTGTGTGTGTGAGTGAGGAGGAAAGAGGGAGACTAGGGGCTAGTGGAGGAGGTTGCCGGCTATAAAAACAAAATGTGGGGTTGAACTGAATGACAGAATATACTAAAATTATTTAATTATAATATAAATTATAAAATAAATAAAAATATTATTATGTCAATTAAGACTCTTAGATAGGCTCAATTAAAGGGAAAATTATTAGGTCCGGTCACCTGACCTAAAAATAGGTCCGGATGTCCACTAAAAAATTGCCACGTGGACTGCGCTTTTGACTGCTTTTTGACCTGCGCTTTACCTGCGCTTTACCTGCACTTTTCCTGCGCTTTACCTGCACTTTACCTGCACTTTTGACTGCGCTTTTGACCTGCACTTCACCTGCACTTTACCTGCACTTTACCTGCGCTTTACCTGCACTTTACCTGCGCTTTACCTGCACTTTAACTTTAAGTGCCACGTGTCAATATCCGGACCTATTTTTAGGTCAGGTGACCGGACCTAATAATTTTCCCAATTAAAGAGATATAAAGTGTTGTAGGAAGCTTGATTAATCATTAATATGAATATAAATATACGAGCATTAAATATATTTACAAAATTTTTAAAATATATATAATATGAATATAATTTATAATAAGAATAATATTTAATATAATGTATGAATTTATAATATTTAAAAACTATATTATTAATTCTTATAATATACATTAAAAAATTTTTGCAGCCCAATTCTGCCCAAATTTGCTTTTTAATTCATATAATATTCATGCAACTTTTTTAGTCCCACATCATAAAGGAGTTTGAGCTAGTTGTCTTTACGTGGTATAAAGTTCACACAATTTACAAAAAAACATGTTATGCAAGATGTCATATATATATAATGGCCTAATTCATTTCCATATCTAATAAAATGTTTTAAAAATTTTAAACTAATTTAATAAACTACAAATATCATTTAAATTTTATTTTAAATAAAATTAAATATTTTATGGAATAGGCAGGTTCTACCAAACCGGGACTGGTTCGACAGTTTTTTCGATCGAATTGCCGGTTCGAAGCGATTTGATTCAAACACGATTTTTGAATTCGATCAGATCAGTAGGCGATAACTTGGCGGTTCGTAGTTGAATCGATCGGTCTGATTTTCAAAACATTCGTTTAAACCAAAATGTATATTTAGTTCAATGAAATATGAATCAAATTTGGTTGGAACATTGTTCGAATTAAGATTCAAACATTTGTTCTAACTTCATCGCTCGAATCTCTGTCGATCTTATGATGCATCGCAAACAATATGATGCATACCAATCCTGTGATGATTTCCCAACAAACTCCGTCATCAAATTCATCTTCTTCTCGTACGACTTCTCCTCACACTTAGACAGTACCATCATTGCCTTCCCGAGAGAGCGCCTTATGCTACAATCCTACAATGTCTTCCCTAACAAGCTCTAAGACTTCAAAATTTTGTATCTACTAATAAATCATCAGAGCATATAAACCCAAATACATACTAAATGTCCACCAAACATAAATAAAATTTTCATTATATAATTATATCAATTAAATAAATCTAACCTTAATTACCTATTATAGATAAACTTGATACATGAATCTAGAAATTGCACCAGAAGCAGCTCAAACAATCAAACCTGAAACCATGAAGTAAATAGGTATGAGTTTGCAATAAACAAACTTAGTAGGTGAAATCCCACTAAATAAGTAAAACATAAACAACAAGGCATGGGCATAAATATGAGCAAATATGAGATCATAAGTAGAAATAATGTATATGATATAAGATTTTTTAATATACATATGCCATTTATGAATGCCACTAGAACTTACAAAGAATTATTTGCCAACTAATAATCATTGCATTTAAATGCAAACGCATTCACTTACAAGCATGTGATATTTATACATGCACAGATGACTCATTAGTCATTTATTATTTTTCTTTGTATATTAATTTATATATAAATATTTATAGCCGGTTTACTATAATACTCTGTTGAAAAAGATAAGCATCAATCCCATGGAAATCCAATGATTTTCTATAAAGTTATCACTTTGAGAACTCGTTAGTCCGATATCCAATAGAGTTAAATACTGACATTTTCAAGCATCAAACACAATATTGTATTGTACACATATTGCATTTTCAATAATAGTGTTTGACAAGGGTTATAATATAATTAAGCACAATTATATATATTACTGTTGTGAACTCAAATATACGCGGCGATAGATTTTAATTTTTCGTCTCAGCGTTATACATATATCCAGCACACAAACAGAATTGAAATAGTAACACCAGAATTTTTACGTGGAAAACCCTGGAAAGGGAAAAAACCACGGGGCCACGCCCAGTTGAAAGAGTTCCACTAGTGTTGTTTGAAATACACGAGGCTGATTCATCCATTAAATTCAGGACGATCAGATTACAATGAGTATCAGTTACAAGGCCAAGCAGAGTTCCGACGTCACTCGGGTGTCCGGCAGAATTCCGGCGTCACTTGGAAAGAATTCCGGCGTCACTCGGGCGTCGAGTAGAATTCCGGCGTCGGACAGAATTCCAATGTTGCTCCGGCGTCGGGCAGAGCTCCGGCGTCCCTCGGGCGCCCGGTGGTGCTCTGGCAATGCTCCGGTGGTGTTCCGGCGGTGGTCGAGGAGGAGCTATTCCCTTTTAGACTTCTCTTCTCTTCTTCTCTTCTTGGCTTGAGTCCTCTCTTAAGAGAAATGGGGGGGCTATTTATAGTTTTTCTAGAGTGGCATAGCCCGTAAATAGATGAGGGATCAGGGGCAAATAAGGAGTGATCCGGATGAACGGCTGATATTGAATCCCTTGATCGTGAACCTTTTATTGAGCATTTTAAGGTCTTAATGGTATCAGAATTCTGCAATCTTGGGCTCGTTGGATTCGTCTCGTCAAGCCGCTCGATTCGACTGTAAGCTCATCAAAATCGGAGACCGTTTAGTATCTCAAATTGCTGTTTGATGCTTCCAACAGCGCTTCGGGTACTTTATTTGGACTCATTTGGGCTCGGATTGAGTCGAATTTGGTGTCGTTGGATTCGTATTTCCGAGACGCTCAGTTCGACTATAAGCTTGCTGAAATCGGAGTTTAAATGGTCTCCGAATTAATTTTTGAAGTTTCCAACTCGAGTTTTTCCTCGAGATTCGTGCCCGATCAAGATAATTTTTTGGTGATATATCAATTACAAATTCATAATTTGCATAGACAATAGTTATTCAGAGCAATCAAGATAAAGTATATAAACTATTCCGAAAATTATGCAACAATCAAAATGACAATGCTATCTATCAGATCATGTCAAAATGGTGACATGCAATGCTGTGAATGAATTATCACATTTTACTATATACATTATTCACGTACAATGAGTAGCAATGATTAAACTCCTAACATGTAAAAATATGTTTATCCTTTACTCAATAAAGAGTCACCTATCATATTTAGACCATAAGGAGCCCCGCTTTTTGATCATGCACTGATCTCTCAATCCAACTTGTGGTAATCGAAAAGAAAACTATAATTCATAGGAATTTAAATCAATCATACATTCAAGGCATTGCACATTAAAACATTAAATAATTACAACAACCAACAAAACATATTTTTTAAATGAATAATTATACAATCTCTCTTTCAATTGTCAATTAGTTATTTAATAATTTATATATTGATTATCATTAATCGATACCTTATGAAATCTTAATACCCTTTTTAAGATTCCCTCTAATCAACACCTTAAATCAATTTAATTATATCAATTTTATACCAACAAAATATTCTCATATAATCTCTTATAATCTTAAATACTCTTTAGAGACCAAATAATAACTCATGTGAGAAACATACTTAGAGTTAGTCAAGATGATTAAATTTTTAAAAATAAAATTACGAAGATGCTAAATAAGATTTATCTTATTCTAAAGTAAAAAAAGGAAATTCAAATCCTAAACTCACATAACAATCATTAAAGGCAGCCCTTACAATTTTACTATTAACATATAGAAATGTTCCTAAATTATAATCACCAAGAAAATGTATGAATTGCTAATTATTAACGAGAAAATAAAATAAGGTTAGGATTTCTACCTCATATGAACGAAGAAGAGGAAGAAGGACAATTTTGTGGGAGATCATTGTGGTTTCCTCTTCAAACAATAATTAACTCTTCATTTACTTTGCAAGCTATCAAACAACAACCTCTTTCAAACTTCAAATCTTAGAAAAAAGAAGACAATGGTGGTGAAAGAAATAAAAATAAGAGAAGAAAGTGTCAATGGCTGCTTAGATTTCTATCTCCATCTACTTCTTTCTCATCAAAGCCATCAAAGCAAAGCCATCAAACAATGAAAGAGCCAACACGACCACTTCTTTCTCTTGTTGGAATGTCGCGTGCCATGGGAGGCCGACACCAAATATCACCTCCTCAACCCCCGCTCACACGCTGCGTCCGACTTTGCACTGCCTTATTGGCGATTGCTCTCCCTCTTTTTCCACACCTTAAATTCCGATTCAAGACTTAAAGGCACGAATTGCCTTAATAGGATGTGAGATGGTGAGAACCGTTGAACCGGTTTGGTTCAACCTCTACGGCTTCAGGTTATCACAATTGCCTTCCTAACAAGCTCAATCGCACTTGGTTTAGCAACTATCATTGCCTTGATAAATCCCAAAGGTTTTGCGATGCTTTCCCTCTAATCTGCCTCAAATGTTTCACATCACAGGTCTAAAATTTCTACTCCAGTGAGTTCCATCATAACATATCACATCATTGCCTTCCCCAATAAGCTCTGTCATACTTGACTTTACAATTGTTATTATTCTTATTCAACCCAAAGGTTTTGAAATACCTTCCCCCAAGAACTCCTCCCCAACAAGGTTCAAACGTTGTTGACCAAAGGCTTGAACATTGTTTTGAACTCGTTTCAAACTAGGTTCAAATTATAGTTCAATTTAAAGTTCAAACTAATATTCAAATTCGAACCATTTAGAATAAATTTTTTTCATGGTGAATTTCAATAAATATTCTATGAATGTAATAGAGGTAACTCTGTCTGAAATGAATTTTTAGACATATTTCTTCTATAAAATAACAATTGGAATATTTTTCCAATTACATGCATTATGAGGCATATAAAATTAAATTTGTTAATGACAATACAAATAATAAAAAAATATTAAATTAATGTTGAGTTTATAAAATACTTGATAGGTCCCACGCCACCCCACTTCATTGTTGTCCAAAATGATAAGAAAAAAAAAATCACTTCAATGTCAGATATTTTTAGGCACACAACTATATAAACTTTTTAAATGTCACATCAAAATATTTTTAATCATAGTATTGTACAAAAATTGTACACACATGTAATAGTTCATAAGAGACATAAGAGTTTTTATATGAAAATTCAAGAAATTAAAAAACTATGATAGCCTAACTTTGTTAAAACAATCACTATATAAATGAAGATCACATAAATCAACCCTCTCACTAATTGGAGGAGACGTAATTATAAAATATGGATTGTTGGTTCATTATCCTAAGGTGTAATTGAAAACATTGGAAAAGCAATAAGGGAAGAAGAAAGTCATTGGCAATTGATGATAAGTAAAGGGAGTCGGGTGATGACAATCTTCATTGTCCGTCGAAGACATGTGGTATCGAAGTTTGACAGCAGAAGGTAATGGCAATTAGGAGGTGACAATCAACCAACAACGGTTGGGCAATGACAGTTAAGCAACAATGATTATTAATAGCGGTCATCGACGCCGATTGACAGGAATATCTAGGGTTTTTTTAGATCTTTAAGTTCTCTCCAATTTTAGGTCATTTTTATGTAAGAAAAGTGGATATATTTATAAATTTTGAAGTGTCATTTTGTTTATTTTAGCAAAAAATAGCAAAATACTCTATCAAACTGCTTATGTTGATAGCTTTGACCATACAAGATTTTTTAGGTGTTCTGATGCATAATAACATTAAAATTGAATGATCTTGGGCTTATTGATTTTATCTTATTGAGACATTCTTTTTTATTGAAAATACCCAATATTTAAATATTGTTTTGTTCTTCGAATAATGCCATAATGTTTCCAACTATAGTTTGAGAACTTGATTTGGGTCCATTAGAATTTGGAAAAAGACACTTTTTGTGGCATTGGGTCCTTCTCATCAAAATATTCATTTTTTACTATAAGCCAGCTAAAATTGAGTTTGGATTATAAATGTGCATCAATATTTGTGCTTAGTTGGATGAATTCTCGAATGATGCATCACTAGTCAAACATGTATTTTAACACAATTTTTATATATTAAGACACCAAAATACTTGAATAAAAACTTCAAAAAATAATTAGAAATTCATCTAAATTATATTTCTTGTAAATTTATAGTTGAGGTAGTGTGACATAGCATAAAGAACCCAGAGGTACTGAATATGTTTGTATTCAAGTATGAATAATCATCAATAAAAAACTTAAAAGCATGATTGAAATTTCTTGGATTCATTTGGGGGATTATGCATCATTTGGATTTTATGTGTTCATAATCGAGTTTAGGGGAGTTTGAAAGTTGTTAATTCAGGAAAAAAACTATTGACAAAGCTCGTTAATGGAGGAAATCTGTTTATGCACTTCACAACTGCTACCAGGAAACTGGAAGTTATTGCACCTAATTAACTTATATCAGCTACAAAACAATAGTTTCTCCTCAAATTACTTGAATGGAACTATAACTTTTCGTTTAAAGACTGCAGCCATAGCCTTTGATCATTTGAAGACTGCGGCATTATTGAAGTTTACGTAGAAACTCGAGCGCAATAGAATCCGGTAGCTAATATCAATTGCCATAAGATTGTAATAACTGCAGCTAATCTGCTTCAGCCGAAATGAAGATGCTACTGGAGTTGCTGAGATAAGCTAGCTAATCATTTCCAATGCATCTATTCAATTGAGCTTAACTAATCATTTCCATTAGCAACCGAAGAAGATTCAGCCTGACTATTTCCACCGGGCTATAACTGTGTTCCATCTACTTTTCTCACTTCAAAAGTTTATCCATCTGCAAACAATGATACGTGTATTCCCTACGGACATCATCGATAACAACACAGAGCTATAATTCATTTTTTAGTGAAAAGCTTTGATGTTAATTCTATAATTGTTCATAATGGCTTTAGATCACGGGACTTGCTTGAAACACATAACATTATGAAAAACGTGAACCGACTGATAGGTGACTATCATTACAAGGTTCAAGCTCTAACTTGTTGGATTCAACACTATAAGCCCTTCAATGGTGGTAGCATTCCAATATGAGACTTGATATATCATCAAAAAATTATCTTGATCGGGCATGAATCTCGAAGCAAAAATCAAGGTGAAAATTTCAAAAATTAAATCGGAGATCATCTGAACTCCAATTTCAGCAAACTTATATTCAAACTGAACGTCTCGGAAATACGAACCCAACGACACCAAATTCGACTCAATCCGAGCCCATATGAGTCCAAATCAAAGATCCGAAGCACATTTGGAAGGTTCAAACTATAATTTAGATTACCAAACGGTCTCTAAACATGACATGCTTATAATTGAATTTAGCGGCTCGACGAGACAAATTCAACGAGCCCAAGATCGTCAAATTCTGATATAATTAAGACATTCAAATGCTTAATAAATGGCTCATGATCAACTGATTCAACATCGGACGTCCATTCAAACCACTCTCAATATACCCTTAATCTTCCTTATATTTACTGGCCATGCCACTCTCAGAAAACTATAAATATGCCCCTCATTTCTCATGAGAGGAAGGAGGAAGAGGTGGACCAACGAAGAAAGCAAAGAAGGAAGAAAAGAAACTTGAGTTATCTTGCCACCAGACTCCTCCTCGACCACTGTTGGACTTCCACTTGACAGCTGACCGACGCCAAACTTCTGCTAGTCGCCGACTTTGGCCGGATTTCTACCTGACGCCTGACTTCCGCCTGTCGTTGGACTTTCGTTAGACTTCTATCTGACGCCAGACTTCTGCCCATCGCTGGACTTTCGTTGGACTTCTACCCAACACCAAATTTCTACCCGACGCTGGACTTACACCCATCGCTGGACTTTCATTGGACTCCTACCTGATGTCGGATGTCTACCTGAAGTTGGACTTCTGCCCGTCGCCGGACTTCTGACCGTAGCCAAACTTTCGTCGGACTCCTACCCTATGCCAGATTTCTACCCGACACTGGACTTCCGCCAGTTGTCGGATTTCTACCCGACACCAGACTTCCACTCGTCGCCGAACTTCCACCCTTCGTCGGACTTTTGCCAAATCGTCGGACTTTTGTCGAACTCCCACCAGTCGCTGGACTTCAACCAGTCGCCGGACTTTTGTCAGACTCCTACCTGACGCCGAACTTCCGCCCTCCTCCGGACTTCTGCCCGTCGCTAGACTTTCGTCGGATTCCTACCCGACGCCAGATTTCTACCCGATGCTGGACTTCCTCCCCTCGTTAGATTTCTACCCGACGCAGGACTTCCACTCTCCACCGAACTTCCACTGATCGTCGGACTTTTGCCTGTCGTCGGCCTTTCGTTGGACTTCTACCCAATGCCAAACTTTCGCCAGTCACCAGATTTCTACCCGACGGCGGACTTCCGCCTGTCAACAGCCCTTCCAACCTCCATCGCCCGTTGAGTACGGTCCTTTCGACCTCTGTTGCCAGATAACGATCCTTCCGACCTTCGTCGCTGGCCGACTACGATCCTTTCGACCTCCGTCGCTAGAAAATGGTCTTTTTGACCTTCGTCACCCGCCGACTATGGTTCTGCCGACCAAATAAACATATCAATATTGATTCTTTCAAGTCCCATTATTTAATGCACTATATATGATGTATATTTATTATATTAAGCCGAGGCCTTCTCCTAAGGAAGGGCCTCATTTGTAATCGACTACAAATAATAGTGGATTCATTTAAACTAGGCTAGACCCTGTGATTTTTTCGCTTTTCAGGATTTTTCACGTAAAAATCTTGGTGCCTCTTATGAATGTTGTACCATCCCTTTCATATATTTGTGTGCTGGATCTTTGTATAACCTAAGACGTTAAATTGTATACTTCTCTACCGCCGTGAATATTCCAGAACGCAACAAGACTATTATCCCGAACCTCTCTAACTTATGAACACATAGCATCTTCTTGTATGTTTTGTATTATGACCACTATCTCAAGTCGATTTTTTCCATTGGACTACTCGATCATCTCGATCACCTTTACTTCATTTGTGATGAGCTTGTATTATATGATTGATGTTAAAAAATGTAGTGTATTTCATACCCATGACCTCTTAGTTGTTATACTTGAACCGAACTGGACCAAGAGGGTGGATGGCTGAACGTTCCCTTCATGGGCACGAGCTCGCTTCTTTCACACACTAGCGAACCTAGCGGCTCCAGATAGCCACGGCTTCCCTCTCTCCAATTGCACAAATCACCTTATTTCTCCGCCTTTTTTAAATCCTCCCGCCCTTGCCCACCTACCTCTCTCCAATTAAACCCAATAGCCAGCTTAGGGCATCACTTTTATCCTCTTTTCTCCCTCACAGAAACCGTCAAACTCTCCTTCCTCTTCCTTCTTCGTTTCTTCCTCGCAATAGCAGCTCTCAACGAACTCTTCTCAAACTCCTCTCCTTGTACAGTGAGTTTTCCCTTTCCTTCACTCTCTCTCATTCTTATGTTTCTAATAATCTATGTAAGTGTTCTTTCAATTTCTATTACGAAACTAAATTTGATTTGTATTATATTTTGCATAGCCTTAAATTTCTCATAGGAGTTTTGTATTGCTTTGGAGAGAAAATTTTATCTAAGTTTGATGTTCTACTTAATCAACCCAAGGTTATATATACTTTTAGATGGTATTATTTCATAATTAATTTTGTTGTTTATGATGTGGCTAAGATTGACTAGGATATCTTTATTTTGTCTTGATGAATGTGTTTAATATTAGTTGGGTTTCAGTACTTATAGGATGTCACTTGGTGTAGTCTAGCGAACTGCTATCAAGGTTGGAGTTTGTAGCAACCACAGTAAGTAATATTATGCATTATTGAATAAACGTAAACTTCTTTGTTAAGGGCAAAATTCATGTTAATTGTATAAGACTGTTTGGATTATTGAATTAGATCGTCAATCCTATCATTATTTGTAAAGTTTATTAATTAACTGCCAACACTTATAAATATATTTTCATTGCTCATAATGAATTAGAAATCTTCATAAGTAGATTATTCTTGATTTATTGCTGCATAAACTCTTGTACATTATTTTCATGCACGTATTTTTATTTTAATGCACTAAATGTTATATTAGCAAAGCATATATATTTATGAAATAACATTTTTCATATTGAAACTATAAAACATATTGAAAGGTTTTAATGAAAATTCTAAATAATTATATGCATGGGTGCATTGATGTGTATGTCGGTAGAACCCTATTGGTTATTGGCTACCTAGGGTAGACGGGCCTTTAGAGTGACAACTCTATAAGAAATCATTGGATTTCTTTGGGTTGGTGTTTATCTTCCCGGTGATAGGTATATGATAAATCCACTATATTTATATACTTATGAATGTTTGAACATTTAATTACATCTGAATTAAAATAAACAAATGACTTGCCAATCATTATGAGGTACAAAGATATATAGTGTGATGCATTTGTAAACATCGAGGTAATTTGACATCAATAGCTAATTGGCATAAATACATGCATATTAGAATATATTGTAAAAATTATAGCATATCTCTTGCTTGTTTTTGATATTAGTGATTATAGGCTACTACTCCCCTCTTTTGGTTGTTCATACTGTATACCTCATTCCTTTGTCATTTATGCTTTAGCAGATAAGTGTTACTTGCACCCATTATCTCTTTTTACAGCAGGGCCTTCAGGCGTGTTTTATGGACCGCCGCCTCATGAGCAGAGTTACTAACAGTATACGATTTTTGGCATTTATTATTTTGTAGTAATTTACTATGCTTTTATTTCTGAGGGTTGGTTAGTTTCTTTCCTTCTTTTTTATTCTATTTATATTCATGTTGACTTGTATCAAAACTATTATTATTTGGATGTATTGGTTATTTGAAATTGTATTAATGAATTGGCTTTTTATTTCACTTCATTTGTTTAGTCTGATATATATATATATATATATCATATTATGTCACTTGTATATACATGTTTCTCTCTATAAATACAGAACAAGTTTTTCTATCCCTTCATTGTGTCCTGTATTGCAGGGATGTACCACCTTCTGGACCCAAGGTGTGCCATTAGCAAGGGCAAATTGTTTCAATCTCTTCTCTAAACATAAAAAAAAAACCATGTCTTTCATAAAATTAATAATTATATATTTCCGTCTCCATATTATTTTTTCTTATTCCAATAACCATCAAATTTAAAAGTTGCAACAACAATGGTTCTGAAAAAATCTAAGGATCAAATTAAGGTAAAATAAACAAAGAAATTGAGGTGGCACCCAATATAACATCAATATCATGTAATTTTGACTTTACTGTTATATAGCTTTTGCCCTACCAAACAGTAAAGCAGACCCTACTTAAATACCCACCTACTATACTGTACTCTTGCATTGATGTGAAAAAAATAGCTTTTTAATGGTTAGTGGTTGAGGTAACATCCTTAACTAGACTTGAAAGTACAGAGAACTATGATTTTGTTTGGGACGACTTTTTTATTGCTTCTTAAATCAGTTTTTTAGTATAAAAATTAAAATTTTTGTATTAAAAAGTTGTTTGAAGAAGCAGTAAGAAAGTCGTACCAAATGAAGCTTATAGCTATTAGTTAGGCTTCATTTAGGACGGCTTTCTTATTATTTTTCAAATTAATTATTTTATCAAAAAATTATTTTAAAAAATAGTAAGAAAATCATCATAAATAAAACTTTAATATGTCAATGAATATCGGAAATGAAAGTGGCAATGTCCAATCTAGAAAAATGACTTGTGGGTGGCCTCGTTGCTGCGGAGTTAGAACTTTCTAAGTTGGAATGGCAAGAGAAATATTTAGGATGAACAATATGCCTTTTTATGGGATTTTGAAATAGTTGAATTTTAAAATATTTTAAAATGATATAAAAGTTAATATAAAGTTTTAGAGATAAAAATGTAAATAAAAATATATTGAGTCTTATGTATATAAATCCCACGTCAAACCATCCCAATCATATCAAATATATACATATATATATATATATATCTTAGAGTAAAGATTTATTTGAAATGTCTGTAATTTTTTATAATATTATCGTTAAATTATTGTAGAGAAAATATCTTTTTTGCAAGTTGCTGGGAAAATAAATTTTATATTAAAAAAAATAATGTAATTATGATATAAAAATAAAGTAGAAAGAAAGTGATTTTGAATGAGCTTTCTTTCTGCTTGACTTTTTAATTTGTAATCATAATTTTTAATTTTTATTTTAAATTTAATCATAATTTCTATTTGCTGATTATATTTAAAAAAATTAAACTAAAAATTATTTTATAATAATTTTACAAAACATTACAAAACAAAAACCAAGCCTAACTCATTTTTCCATACATCTTTTAAATTTCGATACCGAAGTAAAAATCTCCGCCCGCTCAAGGAGCGGTCCTTCGTGCCGAAGGAAGAGAAAAGAATTCGCTGCCTCCATTAAATCAGCAAACACTAAAAAAACCATCAAATATCTGCCACGTAAGCTCAACTATTTTTAACTCCACAAAACCAAGCTGCGCGTCCCCGAAGAGGCGGGAGGGAGGGGGGAGAGGGGGAGAAGGGGAGAGAGGGGGAGAGAGAATGGCATCACCGGCAAACGTGATGCTTGCGATCCACGAAAAGAAACCCTGCAGCACCGTCGATCTCTACCACCCCCTCCGCCAATACGTCGTCAACCACTACTCAGAGCGGGAAGCGCAATCCCTCGAGGACGACTTCCAATTCCTCCAACAGATGCGCTCTGAAGTCGAGAACCCTCCTGATGGATCGCTGGAGCGCCGCCGCGACCATCTCCAATCCTACTTCCGCGCTCTCTGCCTTGTCGAGCCCCGTTTCCCTATATCCTCTGATTCTTCCCATATTAACTCAGTCTCCTTTGCTTGGTTCGACGCGTTTCGCCCTTCGAGGAAGGCTGTACAGACTAGTCTTCACCTCGAAAAGGCTGCTGTACTGTTCAACCTTGGCGCTGTTCAGAGCCAGGTAGCCGTAGCCGCCGATCGAGCGTTGGCAACGGGAATTAAGGTCGCTTGTAGTTCTTTCCAGGCCTCGGCCGGGACTTTCGCGTTTCTTAAAGATAATGTTTCTGTTAAGGCTGTAATTGGACCTGGGGGTTCCGCGGTCGATATGTCCACAGAATGCGCGGGTATGCTCGAGAGATTGATGCTTGCACAAGCGCAAGAGTGTTTCTTCGAGAAGGCTATTACCGATTCGAAGTCACCGGGTCTCTGCTCAAAGATTGCGAGGCAGGTCAGTACTCTTTTCATCAAATTTCTCCCCGTCGTATCTTTTAAGATTGTGTTTGTATGATATGTATTTCAGGGATAGGATGCGAAACCCATAGAGTGAAGCTAAACTCTTAAATATCAACATGCCTTTGGGTGAAATGGTTGGAATTTTATCAGAAACTTGAAAATTAAGCATGTTTGTATAGGAGCACTCCTAGAATTAGTGATCTTCTATGAAGTTACACCAACAGTATAAAATCTTGAGACATTAGGTCAAAACGGATAATATCAGGACAGTTAAGTGTTTGAGCCATTACAAATGTTATGAGAACAATATACTAGCTAGAGATAGGAACTACGTGTCATGCGAGACAAAATATTATATCATTGGAGCTGCCTCTTAAACCTTAGGCTGGACAAAGTGCTACATGGAGGATGTCACCTTTTTAATTTGTAGGGGCCACCTCAAGAATCCCATATGCTTGGTGTGATTCTGGGTTAAGGATACTAATAAGGGCGTTAGCTACTTAAGTATGAGATATTGTGAAACTTCTTAAGTAGAGTGAAGTTAAACTCATAAGCATCGAGGTGCATTTTTATATAATTGTTGAAATTTCATTAGAAACTGTAAAGTGTGCTCGTACACGGGCACTCATGGATGAGTGATCTTCTGGGAAGTTACACCAATAGGATAAAACTGTGAGTACATTAATCTAAAGTGGAAATATCTCAATAGATATGAGTTTGGATTGTTACAAAGAAAATAAAAATAATAATAAAATTTAAATATGTGGTTGCAGATTTGTAATCAATATAGGAAATTTTGGGATTCCATTTCCTTTTTTCCACTTTCCTTTAATCTAAAGAAAACATAAGAGTCATCTTTAAGTGCATTATTCTTTGAAATTGAGCCTTTGATTTTTATGGGTTAGATTGACATCATGTTGTCTTAGTTTTGGTGATTATTGGATGATAATTTCTTTGATTTCACATGCGTAGAGCCTTGTATTTTTGTTTGATGATTGCTTTATACTAGTGGAATTGTAAAATAAAAGAAGGTGGATATACGTGCATAGAACTCAAAATATTAAAATTTATATATTTAACACCTAAATTTTACTATTTACATGCATAAAACTCAAAATATGAAGATAAAATAAAAAACAACAACTCTCCTAACCATCCCATCATGATGCTAGTTAATCTTCGTTGCCCTTCAACCTTCACCGCTGATCTTGTCGCCCCTCACACGCCAGCAGTCCCGCCGCCCTAATCTCCCATTGCTACTTTTTTTAGTTGTTTGCGCCATCCATCCACCACCTTCATCATATCCTCTTAACCCTGCTTATAGGAGTTTGCCGAAGAAGACAATCTACCTCTTCCATCTTTGTGTTCGGTGAGATCTATTAAATCTTTTAATAGCGTGCTAGATGTTATAAATAATGAAAATTATGTGTTAAATATATAAATCTTAATATTTTGAGTGCTATGCATGTAAGTCTCATGTAGTGAAATAAATTGAAGATATGATAATTTCATTTTTGTGATTGAATGTGAGAGAGAATAACATATAGTCTTTTAAGGTAAAAAATAATATTCTACGATGGATTCAAAGACAAAAATAAGTTTTTAAATAATGTCTAAAATTCAAGGTATTTTACCCTACTTAATGTGAATAAGATATGATTTATTTTATTATAGGGTATATATTTCTCATAAGGGCAAGCACTTATGATTAATTACATTCCAAGAGAAATAATATCTTGATAATACTCTTAATTAAATTAGTGACAAATAATTTTTATGATTTTAAGTTTGGAGAAATATATATTTTTGGAATTTCAAGTGAGATTTGTTCAATTTTGATCATTTTTATTGGGATAACAAAGGATGAAAAGTATAGAATACTAGATTTCGAGCAGCACAAAATCACTCAAAATAATCTTATGTTGGGCTTTAAAATTTTGAAGGTTTGAATTTAGGGTTTAAGTTATTCATTTTATTAGAAATTTGTGGCTTATATTCATCAATACAAAATTGAGAAAATGTCCAAAAAATGAGTGCCATGATGTAACAAATGATAAACTATCATCCTTAGATTCTAAAATTAAGGTGTAGATTGAACCTAAGTCTAACGAAATACAAATGACTTACAACTTTCAACCTTACCAAGGGTTTAAGTTGGATTGATTATACTAGATTTATAATTATGTATGGAACTGCTAGTTAAACTCACCAAATTGCTTTAAAATCATGATGTCAATATTAATATGCTATGTAGGGTAGATTAGGCTATTTTTAGTTCAAAAATTGGGACATACAACTTAGCTACTAAAGCTAAGCAACTCGACCGTTAAGGATATGCAATGCTTTTAACTAATATAAAATTTTATGTTTATTCCTTATATGTCTTTTATTAGTTTAACTCCTAAGTTTGTTATAGTTGGTTTTGCTTTTTTTTTGTCTTTATTTTTATAGAAAATTAGTTTTTAAAAAATGTGTTGTCAAAATAAATCTAGGCTTATGTTACATCCGTTAAAAGATAACACCAAGAAATAGGAAAATTTTATTCTTTGCATTTATTTCAAGAGAACTATTCTAATAAAATAAAACAATAAGCAATGTATATCATTATTTCAAAAAATAAAACACCATAGAATAAGTGCATAGAAGAACAACCTACTTTAAGAAGCCTAAGGTTGGAGCCCTATCTAGCAGTCCATGCTATGTTGTGAGGGTGTCACTCTATTATTTATTTGTTATTTTATTTTTTAGCATTTAAATTTACCATTATGTGAATCTTGTCATTTAAAACATCATAAAAATAGTAAACTGTACATCTCATCGAAGAGGTTAAGTGATACTTTACAGGGTCTTAGAGGTAAACATGTGTCTTTCTTGATTTTTTGGTTAATAATTTTATTTAAAGTTTGTGGGAGAAATTTTTTATTTTAAATTTGATGTAATTACAAATTATTTAATTTATTATTCTCTATAATTTTATAAGTTCATAGAAATTTATTTAACATTTTTTTATTTATTTAATTTTTGAGAAATTTTATAGTTTTTAGGTTATTTTGTTTTTCTAGTTTAGGATAACCTCATAAAAATCCTTTAAAAATTTTAAAATTATTTTGAAATATTTTATATTATTTAAAATAAAAAATATAGTTTGCTATTAAAATTGAACCTAAAAAAGTATGAGAAAATTTTCGTAGGTTTGAGATGATTTGAGGAATCTCTTATAAAATTTGAGCTCGTTTGAATTTATTTTCAATATTTTGGAATTTTTATGTTATTTAATGGTCTAGATGTTTTTAATTAAATTAACTCTAAATTTCATAAAATTTATCTTAGGAGCTAGATCTGATCTATGATGATCTCATAAAAATTTAAATCCAATTAGATATGTTTTTAATTTATTATGATTTATTTGATTTAATGTGATATTTTATTAGTAAAATTATTTAAATGTATTTTTTAATTTTAAAATCTTGGGGATTTGACTCTCTCTAGTTTTAGAGATCATCAAGATTGCAAGAAAAAAAATAAAATTTTAGGAATTTGTTTGTATTTTTAATGATTATTTTCTATAATTTAGGCCAATTAGAGAATTGCATTTATCTAAGAATTTGGGTTTATGTTTTAATCCAAACCAACTCAATTTTTTATGAAATTTAATTTACAAGTCAACGATGACCTAGAGATCATTTTCTAAAAAAATGAAGTTATGATTTATTGATTTAATTTATTCATTAATCTTTAAAATCTGATAAAATATATGTATTTTTTGAAATCTATTCAGACAGAATTTTCTCCTTTTTTATAAGGTCAATGAATTTTACTTTGCATTTTTATATTAATATAATTAACAATAATTTATATTAAATTTATAAGTTCATATGTTAACTAAATTTATTTTTTAATCACAAATTCATATTATTGCATTTTTATTATATCATTTATTTTTTATTTAAATGATTTTAATATTCATTACGTCATCCGGCTCAACTCCCGTCGAAAAATTCAACCTTGAACTTTTTTTTTGTGGTTTGATACCCAGTCCGATTTTCACGACATTGGTTATAATTGAATATTAGGGAGTTTTCTTAAAAGTTAGGGATAATTTCTTGAGGGATTTATTAGATAGGTTAGATGGTTAATTTTATTTTAATTTTTTTCTATGTTGTATGAGATCAAGATGTTTTTAGAATTTATTCCAAGCTTTTGAGATTCATTTAAAATTAATTATAATTTATCCAATTTTAGGGTTTATTTAGGCGCGTTTACATTAAAAATTTAATTATGGTTGAAATATGCATCAAACTCTTATGGGATAAATCAAGAGGTCTAAGAGAACCTTAAGATTGTCCCATATCAATTTGATGACAATTAGATGTGATGGAAGGGTGCTAATTAAATATTTAATTTATAGCTTCATCCTCATATAAATTATTCAAGATTGAGTCAATCCTGTTGAAAATGTATTCTTCTCATTTTTTTTGAATCCATAAAGGGCTTATTTGTTGAACTTGGCTAATAAATGAATTAGTTATGATTTCCATAAAGTTTTAAGCAATTTTTTATTTATCAAATCCTAAATATCTTTTTATTAAATTGGGTGCTAACACAACATGCACTTTGCACGTGACAACAACTAATTTTTAGCTTTTATAAATGGAGGAACTCGTGGTCCACATAAGACTAATTGTGACCATTCGATTTTAGATCAAATGACATAGATCAAACTATGGGATTAAAAGGGGTTATGAGATTTAATATATGACGGGATCAAGATTGTCCATTTTATTTGAATAGAATGGACGGTAATCTCATCATCTCCTACCTTCAACATAGATTAGAAGACACAACAACAACAACAACAATAACAAGCCTTTATCCCGCTATATGGGGTCGGCTACATGAATCCTTTTTCTCCATTGTGTCATGTTAAGAGTCAAATTCTCATCTAAATCTAATAAAGAAAGGTCATTTCTAATATTTTCTAACAAATTCTTCTTAGGTCTACCTCTACCTTTCTTAACATTAGTCAAATCTAATACATCTACTTTCTTAACCGGATCATCGGAATTCGGAAGGACGCCGTTTTATGTGACTAAACCATCTAAGGCGACTCTCTCTAATCTTATCTTTCACTGGAGCTACTCCAACCTTTAACATAGATTAGAAGTCGTTAATTAAAATTTCTTTGATTGCGGTAACCAATGGTGATCTTCTTGTTCCAATGGATCGAGAAGGATCACGAAGGTTAGGAGAGGTCATCCTATGGTCTAATCTTCTTATGATTGAAGTTTACTTCACAATTTAAGAAATTAAATCAGAAAAATGGGTTTAAGCTAATTTCACATACTTGAATCCAAAGAGTTACTGATCAAATTAGTTGCTGTGGGAGCTTCATCTAATCACATCGAACAAGTTTGACGAAGGTTGCTTCGCTTGTGGATGGCTGGATCGATAAGACCAAAATTGCCGTGAAGAGCTCATTGGAGCGTGGAGGTTCTTGGTGTTAAAGTGGGAGATGAGGATGGAAATTGGTTGGGGATGAAAGCTTAGACTCTGTAGATGGATTGCATAACTAAAGCCCATTGGAAGATAAGCTATTTTTAGATTGGTCCCACCCATTCTAGTGGCAAGAATGTAAATTATGGGTTGAGGTTGTCAAGGACAATCCACTAGGAGGTTGCCAAGTTTCCAGGAATATTCCAAGGCTTTTTTATCTCTGGATTTTCCATTATAGTTCAATCAACTTTCCATCTTAGCAATCCATGGCCAATTCAACAAAATGTTTGTGAGCAATCATCTTAGGCGATAGTGGATGGCAGGGATCAACTTGGGCTAACTAGGGACAAGTGGGCAAGGCAAACCATGGGATGCACCTAGCCCAAATCATCGTTTAGGTTCATTAAGTGGTCAAGTTCAATTAGGTTTCAAGGCTTGGGTTAGCCCAAATTATCTGGGCTACTTTGGGCAACTAGCCAAGGCTCCTAAGAGGTGTCTACAAAAGCTTGGGAAGATTTGGTTTTGATTAGATTGTGTTTAGGTCAAGTGAACCCAAGGTGAGTCATTTGGACCCCTTGGTGAAACTAGGTTTGACCATGATCAGGAGGCACGACCGTGGATCAAACATGAGCTCAAATGCTTTTAAAGACCATTTGAACTTAAGATCAGTCTATTGGGTTTAGTTTGGTTAATTTGATTTGAATTTGGGTAAATTAGGGTTAAGGATGTTGTGGTAAAGCCTACTTTGATCATGGGTCAAAAATGTTGACTAGAGCTCTTTGACCTATGAGACGAGTTTAAGAGTAAGACGAGGGTTCCTAGGGTAGGTCATCGGGTCATGGGCTACCTAAGGTTGGCCAAAGGTGGGTACCATAAAACATGAGTTGGGTAAGCCACTCCTAGTGTTTTAAGTTTTCTATGTTTGACTTAGGATTGACCTAAGGTTGACTTAATGGGATCCACTATTTACTTAGGGTAAATAGGCAGTGTCCTATGTTCATGGGTAGTTCTTGGGTAAGTCTAGTTGATTCGATCATGGCTGGCCCAATTAAACCTAAATGGTCACCCAGGGATTTTCTTAGATTTTGGATCTTGAGTTAGTATTCTACCTATTGCAAATGGTATTGTAAAATGTTGAAAAGATTTCTACTTAGCTTATAAAGGTCTAGGGTAGACTTCTAAGGGGCTTGGGTGCCATATGGGTCAAACTATAGTTAACCTAGTCCATGTGTCTCAAAGGTTCAGTATAAGGGCATGGGTTACTTTAAAGTTTTGGGTTTTCTATGGCTATTAATGCTAAGTCTTTAGGAATTCATTATGAGAGTTCTATGAGGAAGGCCTTGTATGAAGGAAAAAACCCCTATGAGCTGAGCATGTGAGGATTTTTGTCAACCTCATTCAAAAATGATGTCATCCTCCACATGGAAGAAAAAGTAAAAAAAAAAAAATCATCTTCTCATTTGTAGAGCAATGGATTTTAGTTTGGTGGTTGAACTTAATATCTTTCAAACTTTGTGAGTTTCCTGCCCATTTGGTTGGTTACTCTTGTCTTTTCATGCTAATAATAAGTTTCTTCCATATTTAAAAAATGAAAAAAATTTCAGCTGGTAGCTTCCACTTTTCATTTCCCGAACTGTCTGCTTCGACATGTACATATTATGATAATTCAAATTCTTTCAATTTATGAATGTTTTGAGCTTTGACTAAGATCTTTCAAGCACTACAGACACTGGCGGAACCCAGTCATGCCCGGGGGGCAATTGCCCCCCCTAATAAAATAAAGTACATGTAATGGGAGGGCAATTTTGGAAATCCCCCCTCCCCCCTCCCCCAAAAAAAAAATATTTTTTATTTTCCCTAACCCGCACTCTCGCAGCCGCTTGCCCGCTCATGCAAACCCCCAGTTGCTCGAGTTTCCTGCATACACCGCTGATGCTCCGTGCCTCTAGCTACTTTGTAGGATAACATCGCTGGACGTTGCCGGTTGCAAGCAGGATGACGTTGTTCTAGCCTTAGAGGTAACTCGAAAGCTTTTCTCATTTTGTTTGGCTATCTAGTCTTGAAAGCTTTTCTCATTTAGTTTGTAGGATCTTTTTGCATTTTTCGATTTGATCATCTATTGGTAATAGCTCTCTCTCTATTTCTGAGAGCTTCTCGTGGTAGAATCTCATCTGCCATTTCTTCTACTTAATTTTTTTTTCCTTCATAGTGAGAATATATGTTAGTCTTTGCCATTTGGTCCTTATATTTTCACTTTTTTTCGGTGGTTTTGTCGTAGGAGTGTTTCTCGGAATAGTTATCTTAGTTGGAAGAATATCCTTTTTTGGAACCAGAAAAATGAGGCTTGATTAATGCTTTGTTTTGCTTTCATTCGGTTGCTTGATATTAGAAAACATGCTTTAAAAATAATGAAATTTGTTAAATCTATTATTTGATTGATTGTAGTTTGAAAACAACATTTACTCTATGCTTGACAACATCCTTTCAAAACTAGAACAAATGTAGTGCTTCCTATTTCATAGGCAAAATGAGTGAAAATAAAATCATTAATTTGATTTCCGAACATGTCATCTACCCACAAACAACCAAATGAGTCCTTAAATGCAACATCTACTCTATGCTTGACAACATTCTTTCATGGTTATTGCATCTTTCATGCATATTAAATACTAGTACAGATGTATTGCAATAATCATATCAGAAGATATGTAACTTGATTCCAAAATTTGGTTGCATATTTTGCCTTATACATATTTTTATTTTTTTATGAGTTTGCCCCTCTAAGAGCTAAGGCTGGTTCCACCCCTGATCGTAGAAAATTCTATTGGAGATTCGGATGTTTTGAACCCCAAAGCATGGGCTGAGCATTCCAGCTCTCCTTTTGAAAGTTTTTATTCGCCTGCAGAAGTCTAAATGGCCTGTAATTCTGAAGTATTTAATTTTATGTTTTTCTTCTTAGGTTGGCCTGTACTATGAGGAGGCTCACAAAGCATTAGCTGCTCCTCCACTAAGTACACATTTTGAACGGACATGGATCTCTCATGTGCAATTGAAGGCAGCACAGTATCATGCAGAGGCTTGTTATAGATATGCATTGGAGTTGCATGACAAAGAAAACATTCCAGAGGAGATTGCAAGGCTTAAGGTTGGTTTGAGTGCTCTTGCTGATGCCAAGAAATCTTCCAAGGGTGTTGTTGCAGCTCTTCTGGATACTGTCTCCAAACTAGAAAGCAAGATGAATGTTAACCTAGAAAGGGCTGTGAAAGAGAATGATAGGGTTTATCTCATGCGGGTACCTGCTTCCAATTCCTTATCTACTCTACCTGCAGCCTCTCTTGTCAAATCCACACCTATTGGTGAAGTTCTTGATGCCAGTAAGGATAGATTGTTTGCGAGTCTGGTCCCTGACTCTAGCGCAAAGGCGCTATCTAGGTACACCGAGATGGTAGATGATGTCATTCGCACACAAGCGGAGAAGTTACAGCAAGGAAGTGAGATCACGAGAATTAAACTCAAGG
Organism: Dendrobium chrysotoxum; assembly: GCA_019925795.1. NCBI lineage: Eukaryota > Viridiplantae > Streptophyta > Magnoliopsida > Asparagales > Orchidaceae > Dendrobium > Dendrobium chrysotoxum. The sequence goes on from CM034309.1 coordinate 58,580,080, forward strand.
AAATGGGCTTACCGGGTTATATACTAGCTCTTGAAGGGAGCTTGACCTTGCCTCTTGATCTTAAAGAAGATGTTGAGGCTGTGCAGGTCAGTGGTGGACCATCTGGTTTGGAAGATGAGTTGCAGCAGTTGAGGGATTTGAGAAGGGTCAATCAAGAACTTCTTGTACAAATTGAAGGACTGTTGCAGAAGGAGGCAGCAGACGATGCTCAGTTCCGATTTCAGTTTGGATCACGCTGGACAAGGCCTCAGTCGAGCACCCTGACAAAGAGCTTGCAAGATAGATTGAACAAGTTTGCTGGAAACCTTAAACAAGCTGCAGATACTGATGCAAGAATTGAGCATGCTTTAAGGGCGCATTCAGCACTTATGACTGTTTTAAACCACTATCCAGTATGCCTATCATCTACATTTTGTTTTTCTGCTGTTATCGTGTCATTGCGAAGGATTGGTTTGTCATCATCAATACATAGCTTTTTAGATGAGCATGATTTATCTAAAAGAGGATTAGTTCATATAACTACGAAGATGCTAATTTCTGAATAACCAAATGATGAAAAAAAAGGCCAAAAAGCGTAGTGACTCAACACTTCACTACAAGGATATGTTATATTTATGATTTATCATTTCGATCCTTTTATTATACCTAGGTTGTTTAGACTTGTACAACTAATGGTAGAAAATACATTGAAAAGATACCATTAGTTTTAGAGGATTAGGATGGAAAAATGATAAACCTAAAGTCACATGAATAGAAAGTGATCAAAATGATTTGTGAAGAATATGTTTAACTCCTCTGACAACATTCAAAGGTAGAAAATACATTTTTTAGATGAGGAGATACAATTAATATCAAAGGATTAGGAAGGAGAAATGATAAATCTAAAATTACATAGATTGAAGTTGTTCGAAATGATTTGTGACGAATATGTTAAACTCCTCGGACAACACTCAAGAGGAACAAATAGAGAATGAAGATTCACAAACCTAACCCCAAATTGTTGGTTTTAGGCTAATGGTGATGATGACAATGACTTGGAGGAAAAAGATGTGCCAGCTGTCCTGCATAGGAATCTACGTTCAATGTGAAACTACTTAAATTGTAAATGATTAAATAATGTGAAATTTAGCATGCCATCAAAATGAACAAAAACTCATTTACGTTAGAAATGCTTAAATGTTGTAATTTAAGTACTTTATTTAAGTTCTAAATTGGTCATATTTTGGGACTTTAGTTAGCCTGATGAGGACATTCGATCATGGAGAGTCTACCAGAGACGTGGCCGTCGGTCTACGGCCACGATTGCGCCGCTTTACTTTTGATCATTGTATTATATTTATTATTGATGTATTAGTTTATTAGTTTTATTTTATTTTTCTTTTATGCCCCCGCTTGAGGGCCTAGTCATGTGTATGCCCGAGGGGTAAGTTGGTCTTTGTTTTGGCTATTTATTGTTTTGGCTATTTAAAGCCTCCCCCTCATTCTTTGAGGGCTAATGAGTATTATTATGAAAAATTTCAGAAATTGAGTTTTTGTGAGAGCTTGAGAGTTCTTGGAGAGAAATCCCTAGGTGAGGGAATCAGATCATCCACCAGCCGTAGGAAGCGTCCGGGCTCGTAGTTATTTTCTCCTTCTTTCCTCCCCTCCTCCTCCCTTAAGTCATCGGCCTCCCCACCAAATTACCCCAAAACCACCAGCCACAAAGGGCCTTGCGCCTTCCATAGCTGCCGGCCCACTCATCCAATCACCTCCTAGCAATCGGCCACCTAAAGTCCCTTCTCTAAACCATTGGCTAAATACCCCAAATCCCACCGCCACCTAACCCTAACCCTAACCCTAACCCTAACCCTAGCCGCCGGCCACCCAATCCCAATCCCCTTGCCTCTAAAATTCAAACCTCCCATCATTACTTTCCTTTCTTTACACAACCTCATTTGTAAAGCTTTGATTTTAATTATTCAATCAATTTTGAATTTTGAAATACTTCCTAAAATAGATAATCTATTTTAGGAAAGTTCCTTAAATCAAGTCCAAATCAAATTCAATTTGGATTTTATTTAAATCCTTTTCCTCAATTAAAGGTCCTTGATTAGGCAAGCTTTCAACTCACCCCCCCTAACCTTATGCTACCTCACCAAGCCGCCGGCCCCTCTCCCTCTATCTCTCTCTCCCCACATTAACTCCCCTCCTTCTGAATACCCCAATCAAATCTCTCATTTAGGAATAATTTTCCTTTCCCTCCCAATTTGAAATTCGAAATTAAGAAAACCCTAATCCCTCCCAACCTAATCTGAATTTAAAACTTCAGATTTTGGGAAATTAATCCCTTATCTTTATCCTTAGCCGCCGGCCTCCCTCTCTCTCTCTCCTTCCTCTTTGTTCTTTCACATTAGTTCCCCTCCAACTATCCTCCCTATGTCAACTACTTGGTTCTTCTCGATCTAGAACCATCCCGTTGAGGATCAGAAGCCTACATTGTTGCTGTCCAGATTTTTGGACTTGGAAGTTGCTGTCCAGAACAACTCTAGTCTGCTGTCCAGCAGCAGAGCAAGTGTAGCCCTGAAATTACTGCCTCATCGCCTTGCTGTCCAACCATTCAGAGCTTCCCTGGTTGCTGTCCAGAGCTTCCAGTAAGCGTAAACTTGACAACCTACTGTCCTGATCATCGTAGTTGCTGTCCAGAAGGTTCAAGCTGCTGTCCCGTAATTTCAACAAACTCCTATTGCTGTTCCGCCGTCCAGAAAGTACCTGAATGCAGTCTAGAAGCTCCAGTATTTTGCTATTAACCTTTCCTACATCTTGCCGAAGGTAAACTCTCTCCTAAATCTCATATCTTCTAAGTTATCTTTAATTGTGACTTGATTGACTCATAAAGATCGTATCAACTCTCTCCGCTAAGTCTAGTAATTTAGGAGTGGGTGAGTGAGGGACTCCTCGTAGCGAATAATCTCATTGTTAACGTGGGGATTTCTTGTTGGAAATCTCTCATGTATGCTATGTTTTGAATCATTGATTATTTTGTGATACAACTTCTAGTCGTGTGACTTGGCCTAAGCTCGTTTCTCCCCTCTCTCAATTTATTTCATTATTTAAATCACTAAAAGTCTAATAGTTAATATTGCTCTCAAACAAAGAAGCGTGCAAATTCTTATAAAATATTACCTAAGCATTTAAGTCCTGCATCATAACCATCAACTATTATGTGAAATAGTTGAACATGCCTGGTACCATGATGCTCATTGACGATTATTTTCTTCTCTTCGTGTTATAATTTTCAATGGCTTGTTTAGGATTCTTTTTTGCTTTTATATTTTAGACACTAGGTTAATGGGATAATAAAACATGTTTAATAAGTTATTTGTATTTTTTTTGAACAAATCGAGTTGTTTTAAAAAATTTAGAATACATATTAGGTGTTATTGTTTTTTAAAAAATGGGTTAAAGATGTAATAGAAAATGTTTGGTAAGTCATTTTTGTTTTTTTAAAAAAATTTGAGCTCTTATAAAAAATTTATAGAACACATTCTTGTGTTTTGTAACTATCCAAAACATAATTTAACAAATAACAAGTTTTGTACTAGGGCCAATTGAGAAGCACACAAAATACTTAACCAATAGGTCAAAGAATAAGTTATAATATTTGGTGACAATATATTTATATGCAACAACATCAAGCCTTTATCCCACTACGTGGGGTCAGCTACATGAATCCTTTTTCTCCATTGTGTCCGGTTAAGAGTCAAATTCTATTTTAGATCTAATAAAAAATGTCGTTTCTAATATTTTCTAACCAAGTCTTTTTTAGGTCTTCCTTTACCTTTCTTAATATAGGTTAAATCTAATACATCCACTCTCCTAACCGGGTCATCGGAAGACCGCCGTTTTATGTGACCAAATCATCTAAGGCGACTCTCTCTAATCTTATCTGCCACTGGAGCTACTCCAGCCTTTTCACGTATATGCTCATTTCGTATCCTGTCTCTAAGAGTAAAGCCACTCATCCACCTGAGCATCCTCATCTCTGCAACGCTTAACTTAATATTATGCTTCTCTTTTAATGGCCAACATTCTGCGTCATAAAGCATTGTAGGTCTAACCACCATCTTATAAAATTTTCCCTTAAGTTTGAGTGGTACTTTTCTATCACACAAGTCCGATGCATTCCTCCAATTCATCCATCTAACTTGAATTCTACTAATAATATCCCCATCTATTTCACCATCACTCTGAACAATAGACCCAAGATATCTAAAACGTGTACTCTTATTAATGACTTGATCGCTCAAAGTCACAAACCTCCCACTAGATCTATTACTATTAAAATTACACTCAATGTATTCAATTTTAGATCTACTCAAATGAAAACCTTTAGACTCTAAGGTTGACCTCCATAATTCAAGTTTACCTACAACTTCCTCTTTAGTCTTATCAACAAGAAGAATATTGTTATCAAAAAGTATACACCAGGGAACATCCTCTTGCAAATCTCTAATAAGAACATCCATGACTAAAGCAAAAAGTTATGGGCTCAAGGCTGATCCTTGATGTAATCAAATTGAAATTGGAAAAATACTTGGTCAAACCATCATGTGTTTAAACACAAGTAACAACTCCATCATACATATCCTTAATGACTTGAATATAAGCATTATTAATTCTTTCTTTTTTAAAACTCTCCATAGCACTTCACTTGGAACTTTATCATATGCTTCTTTAAATCAATAAATATCATATGAAGATCTTCCTTTTTCTCTCTATACTTCTCCATCAATCCTCTCAATAAATGTATGGCTTCCATAGTAAACCTACCATGTATGAATCTAAATTGATTTTGAGAAATATTAGCATCACGTCGTAACCTATGCTCCATAACTCTCTCCCATAGTTTAAAAGTATGACACATCAACTTAATTCATCTATAATTTGCACAATCTTGTGCATCACCTTTATTCTTAAAGATAAGACTCAGCACACTCATTCTCTACACATCTGGCATCTTTTTAATCTTTAAAATAATATTAAGAAGTTTAGTAAGCCAAGAAATTCCTTCATCTCCTAAGCATTTCCACACCTCTATTGGAATATCATCATGTCAACAATTTTCCCATTATATTTTTTAAAGCCTCTCTAACTTCAGTTTTAGTAATATGCTGATAAAAATAAAAATTTTTATTTTCATTTAGAGTGTTAAGATCACTAAAGTCAATCGTATTTTCACAATCTTCATTAAAAAGTTTAACAAAATATCTCATCCACCTTTGTTGAATATCTTCTTTTAAATAAAGTATTTTTTGATCTTCATCCTTAATGCACTTCAGTTGAACTAAATCCTTACTACTCCTATCTCTTTGTTTTGCTAGCTTATACAGATTTTTTTCGCTCTCTTTAGTATCTAATCTATTATATAAGGCTTCGTTTGAGACGACTTTGTTATTGTTTTCTGAAGCATCTTTTTAGTATAAAATTTTTTAGTTTAAATTTTTTTTTACTAAAAAGCTAATTTAGAAAGCAGTAAGAAAGTCGTCCCAAATGAAGCATAAATCATTAAAAACTAAAGTCTTTGCATCGCAAAATGCTTTCTTAGACTTCTTACGGGTAACTTTATATCTTTCCTAATTTTCAGAATTTTTACATCTAAACCAGTTTTTATAGCAGAGCTTCTTATTTTTGATTTTTTCTTGCACATTTTGTATCAACTACCAACTATTATTATTATTAGAAGTTTTTCCTTTTGATGCTCTAAACACATCCTTTGCAACATTCTTAATATTACAAGCTACTATTTTTCGCATAACATTAGCTTCCTCTTGCACCGACAAAATCTTAATATCGTGAATCTTACTCTTAAAGATATTTTTGTTAGAGTTATTTAAATGCCACCATCTAATTCTAAAACAACGATATACTATATTTTGCATATTCTGCCCCCTTCATTTTAAAGTCCAAAACTAATAAACGATGACAATATATTTATATATGCTAAATAAAATTTAGAAGGAATATCATGTTAAGATTCAATGATATTTTTTTTGTAAATTTAAGAAAATAGAAATATTTAGTCATCAACTTATATTATTAATCATAATAATAAAATATTAAAGATGTAAAGTACATATTATTATAAGAATTATCAATACAAACAATTTCATCATTATTTATATATGTATATATATATATAGGAATATTATATTACAATTTAATTATTTTTGTAAATATCATCTTATATTCATCCACATGTATTATTAACTATAATAATAAAATATAAATTTGTCAAGTACAAAGTATTATAAGATTTATCAATACATACGATGCATATTTATATGCATAGTACATAATAATAATATTATAATATTTTTTATTCATAAAAAATAAGTAATAAATAAATAGCCAAAAATGAAACCTAGCATCTAAATTATCTGGGTTGAATTGTGTTCGTTTTGATGTGATTATGTTGTTTTTTGATTTTTAGTTTTTAAAACATTGAGTGCATAATTGAATCAAAACAATAATAGCGAAAGAAAAACACAAATAAAGCACCCAAATATCTTAAGAGCCTGATTCAAGTAAAGTTGAACTGGTCCAAATCTCTAATGAACTTAACTCGCTTGGAAGAACTACTCAGAATTATCCTCCGGATGAGTTAGCAATATTGCGACTTGACCTAACAAGTAGGTCGCATAACAAGTTGGCCATATGACAAGTCGGCCACACATCTGCTTATCTACTCGGCAAGTTGACCTAGTAGGTTGACTGGTTCATTTGGTAAGTCAGCTACCTCAACTAATTGGACGACGACTTCATCCAATATGTCGGGAACTCATCTAGCAAGTTGGTCCAATGGGTTGATGACTCCTTATAGCAAGCCAACAGTTGGATTACATTAATTAAGGATGCCAACTTTCAAGATGGAAGCCCCGATCATTAGTTATCCATATGTCAAAGGTTCACGTGATGCATGAATATTTTTTTGCTACATTTTATGCTATATTCCTCATGTAATTGAAAGTAGCTTATTATTTTTTTGAAAATATTTTCCTGCAACACCTAAAATTAGATAAATATAGGGTCAGAGGGCAATTATAGTTGGGGAGACGTACCATGTCATTCTGATCATTTTTTGATAGCAACAAAATTCTTGGAGCTTCTCTCTTCGATCTTATTTTTCTATGCAAAATCTCTTTCTCTCTCTCTCTTTGTGTCTCATTAAAAGTCCCATGGTCCTATGAGTAAGTTCTGGGTGTCATCTTCAGAGAAAATTGGATTGAACATCCTAAAAAGTGCAATGAATATTGATTGATGCCAGGGATCAAAAGCCCGGCACAGTGGAGAACTCTAACATAAGAGATCATAAGTGCAGATCCAGCGTTCACACTCTATTTTAACACTCACAGAATTTGTTCTCAGATCTCAGCAGTGGCTTTGGAAACTTATCCAATGTATTAAATCATACAGGGAATTAATGAAAATTTCTACTCATCACAAAGCCAAAATTATCTAAGAGAGATCTCGACAACTTGATGACGAAATATGTAACCGGGTAAATTCGTTCTTATTAAAAAACTTAATTCTTTTTGTTAATATTTATATTATCAATACTTTTTTTAAAAGTTTAATAAGTTAATTTTTTAATTTGAAGGTAGTATACTTTGAATCAGTCGGCGCATTAGCAGTGGCAGAGCCATAAATTTTATTCGGGGGGGGGGGGGGGGGCATAAATTAAAATAGTTCTGTTTGCCGTCTCATTTGAAATATTAGAATACATTAAAATAGTTCCGTTTGTTGTCTCATTACTGGAGCCAAGAGGAGCTGTATGATCAAAATTAATAATGCAAATAACATGACCCTTAGAGCTTAGAAGACATAAACATCTGCCACGGGCGGTCTTCATTTGGGGGCGAGAGAGGAGCGAAAGGGAAAACGAAAGCCGTACTTGAGGTCGTGAGTCGCAAGAGAGGAGCAAAGGGGAAAATGAACCATTGATGCTTTTCATGTGTCTAGAAAAAGATGTTTGTGGCTTCTATGGATTAATAAATAACTTTAAAAGTAAGAATTACAAAAATTAGAGCAGGTTTCCTCGTTGGCGAACTTGTTGCTCTGTTAAGCCACTAAAACCATAAACTTTAAACCCCTTTAAGCCACTAAAACAATTAGATTAATAAATAACTTTAAGAACCTATTTTACCCCATTAGTCTTTCTCTCTCTACAGCTGAAGCATTGCATGGTCCAGGTAGAAGGTGGATTGAAGACTTGAAATGGAAAAATCCTATAATAAATAAAATGAAAGCTGACAAGCGGTTGTACCATAAGATGTCTATCCTCCTTCTAAGTGGTTTTTTTTAGGAGGGGCACGTCCCTCCCCCCCCACACACACACACACATGCGCATTGGTGATTTAAAACAATTACATCTAAAGAACTCATAAAAATAAATATATAGAGATTTATGCAAGCTTTTAAATTTTAATTGTTCGAAGTCTTATAATACACTATTTTCTAGGACTAACTGCTTGTAGCCAGCTAATTTCAATCCATGAAAATCATTAAATTCACCATGAACTCGCTGAAATCTAATCCAACTCTATTAAAATTCGTATGTTGGAGATCAACAATTCCTCGCATATAACAATTCACCTATTGGAATTCATGACTTGGTGTATGCAACAACTCGCCTGTTAGAGTTCAATAACTCGGTGCATACGACAATTTGTCTATTATAGTTCAATAGCTTGATGCATATTGGAATTTGCCTAATTGAGTTCAATAACTCGATGCATATGAAAGCTCGCCTATTTATTCAACAATATATTTTTCAAAATTTTTTCTATTATGCACTTATAGTTAGGTACCTGAACTCTATTATTATGACAAATTCAATTCAATGGAAGTCTCATTAATTTATCAAATTCCTAAATGTGTCCAAGGATAGAATGTTTAGTCCTAGCATTAGATTCCCCAGTTTACGACAGGATCATATTGAGTAGAGGGTGAGTCTATTTTAGCTAATGAGTCTAAGATGGTTACCCCTCACAAAGACAATCTTTAGCGTAAGGTGAGGCCCATCAAAGATGACAATTGAAATTCGACAATATCTGAAGGAAAGATAGTTACATTCGACAAAAAAAACTTCTTGTTATTTTTCCTCGTTAAAATGATCGTTTGGAGATTCATTACACTAAGCAAAATGATTTAACCATTTCGAGATTCATCATATTCAATTCATAAAACATTTAACAAAAGGTCAATAAGATGAATTTATTTGAATGATATTTTATTCTTAAAATCAAAATTCGACATCAAAGAAAATGAAAAATGCATTCGGAAAGAATGTTTTTCCATCTTATTTCTAGAAAATATAATTACAATTACAGGATATTTGACAAAAAATAAAGAAACAGGTCAAGTATCCCACCTAGATGAACGACTGCTATCTTTTGGAGATGAGTTCCCGTCATCTTCGCTAAATGGTTTCTTGGCCTTTAAAAATTCTGTCAGCAGTTTCATAAAATAAGCTCAGATTGTGCCATACACAATTTATCACGGAGACTGACCAAAAAATCAAAAAAGAAAGTTATGCCTTCTTGAACTTCACTGATCACTTCGTCTTTGTATTTGGTAAGGTTAAGGAATTTGGCAAGGTGCAGGAGCCTGGGAAGTTTGGGGTTTATTCAACTTCGTTTATTTTAATGAGTCATCCAATTCAGTATTTTATAGTTGCGCTGAACACAATGGTTGGGCGATCTCTTTTTTGGCTAACTTTGATTTAGAGAGAGAAGATTCTAAGGAAGCAATTTTACTTTGTAACTTGGTGAATTTTTTATTCTTAGAATATTGAATAGCTGCAATATTTCTGCTCATGTCTTTCTCATAAATATTGATGTCCTTGACGGCTTTCTTTTTAAAAATTTTCAATATAATTCTGGTCTGGATTTGTGTCAACAATTATTTGCCCTTCTCTATCCCCTCTAATCGATGACTTCCCATCTTCATTTCTATAATTCACCCTAAAATCCTTATAAGGATGAGAAGTTGCCATTAATTTTCCTTTATCTATTATTGACATGTCAATAGCAGGAGCAACTCTAGTTAAAGTTGCAAAAATTACCACTATTGAAGTCACTACTGCAATTGAAGTCATCACTGTCACAACAATTGAAGCCATAGCTTCCATTGAATTCGCGGCTATGTCTGGGACATTTTGGTGAGAAATTGGCTCGTAAATATTATATATTCCTCATCATCACTTTTAATAGGACATTGCTTCTTTGTCGACAAACAATCACGGGTATTCTGATTCTCAAACCTTCTAACAATCTGTTCAAGTTAACCTCAATTTGATCACTTAATTTCTCGAATTTGATTCAAAATAGTCCATTTGGCTCCTAAAATTTTATCTGAAATATAATCCAACACATGAACTATTTTGGATCATATTTCATGAATCAATTGAACACATTAGATAGCTAGGATTAAAATGACCCTATATAATTAGTTTGGGCCTTGGGGATCATTTTGACCTATTTCTCATTAATATAATGCAAGTTGAAAGTTTTTCTTGTTATTCATCATTTCTCCCATTGTTCTTTCATATAGAGTATAACCAGTTACTATGCCTTGGAAACTTTGCTTATCTTTTTTATGTTGGTTTACAATTATCTAGAATATAGAAGGGCATGTCTGGATCACTTTTATTTTTTGTTTTTGAAAAACTTGTTTGTTTAGGAGCAATTTGGGATCACTTTCTATTTTTATTTTTGTTTTTAAAATGAAGCAAGTTGTTTTTGAAAATACTCAAATGAACTTTTAGCTGTTTCGAAGATATTTTTATTTTTTTAAAAATGAATATCACCTTGATCGCTGCCTACCGCCAGTGGCCATCTATCATAGCATGCCATCACTGCCTTATGTAAATATGCAATAAAAACAAAAAATAACACTTATTTATGCCACCAAACATGTTTTATTTCATATTTCAAACACAAATAAAATTTATATATATATATATAAATAAAAAACAAAAATATAAAGAGAACCCAAATAACCCCTAAACTATTTGAGCTTTCATTGATGCTAACCTTGTCAATATGCAAGTACTGGTTGGTTTTTCTTTCAGCATTGTATGATCTGAAACAGCTTTTTAATCATCCGCTGAACTACAGGTAGAATCTGTCCTTCCAAGCATTGCAAGACCAATAATGTCTTTGGATGGAAATGAAGATGCTATTGTGGGAGCCCTCAAGCAAAGCTTGGTAACTAGTTTAATGTTAAAATGGGTCATGTTACTGGTTTTTACATGTTAGCTTCTCTGTTCTGGGATGGTACGAGTTAGCTCTAATGTTTTGATTGCATCTACATTTCCTTTATAAATTATATGATAGTGCATGCCTTATAATGTGCATGAATCATCTGAATCATGACAATTCTATTGAAAAGTATGACGCTTAGTTTTTTTATTGTACTTGAGGATTCCCCTATGCAAGATTATTTCGGGCTGCTGTAAGAATGCATTTTATTGAAAAATATTGGTGCTGGATAGCTGATTTAATATTTGCATTCTCAAAGTTCCAAAGGCAAGACATCGGATTAAGCTATAATTGCGAAGTAATTAACCCCTTCTTCATTCTAGAGAGGGTGTTCCACATGTGCTGTGATATAATAAGTCTCCATCTGAATTTTAGCCTCTACACGTTGGTCAAAAAGTCTAAAAATTTTCCACCACAAACTCTAACATAGTTTTGTGGTGCGTATTTATGCATGCAAAACCTAGTCTTATTGCACATAATCATACACAGTCCTGACCGAGCTGGACCCAATTTTGAATGTTCCTACTTATGAATTGGATCTCACTTGGTGGGCCCCTCTTCTTACACAACACTTGTAGTTGCCTCCTCTCTTCTTAAGTGGGAAGAGTCCTCAATCTCCTAGAATGCAAGTGGACCCTTCGATATATACAAGAAACCATTTAAAGAGAGTAGTGGAAAGATTTAGGTGAAGATGACTTGGTGTACCAGAATGATGCCTTGATGAACAAGCACCAACCAATGCGCACTTATAGGCTTCACCGACCTATGCTCATTCTTATCCGCCTTGGTTATATTAGTCATTTGTTTTTAGGAGCATATACTGCTACAAGGCTTATGGACAATGCCACTTATACCTGCCTTTCTTAATGTGAAAGGTGAGGCTCTCTTCCCCATAGTATTTTGTGCACCACATGTACTTGTTTTTGTTAGCATGGTTGGAAGTCCCAAATTTTCCTAGGTGTTCACATACACCCGTACTAATCTTTTTGGCATCAAGGAGGTGCAGGTGGGCGGGTGGGTGGTAGGGGGGTTAGTTGTTGGAATACCCTCTTTGCTAACATTCATCTGACCAAGTGGTTACCAAACTTCTTGATGTGGACTTCCTCAAGGTTTTCACGAGCTTCTGCAAGTCAAACACATTGAAGAGAAATTTCGAAGAAAGACTTGTGAAAGAGGATACCATCAAACAAGAAATGTTCAGTGATCTTGTACTTTACCATCCAAGCTTCGTCTAACTTAACTAGCAGTACTTCAGCTGCTAAGAAATTGAATGGGAGTATACAAGTGCGGGGATGTCTTGACTTGCTTGACTTTAGCTTTGTTGATGGTGGGTGTGCGGAGTTCGTAGACATCAGTGACATCTTGGTAGGTGAACTTAGTTAGAAGATTTGCTAATTCTTTTATTTCCTAGGGATGTGTTGAGCTTCAAAGTGCTCCATCTTGGAGGTTTATCACAAAACTTTCTCCAATTATCGTCCAAGGATAGGGTGACATACTTCATAGTTATAGAGAATTTGATTGACGATGAGCTAAGAATCCAACTGAAGGGTAATTCTTTTGATGTTGATGTTGATGGTAAGGTACACATCTACAACTATGGACTAACATTCGACCTTATTGCTGGTGATTCTAGATGATCCAAATTGTGTGATTCAAAACAGTCCCCTAGGGTGTTCTTATGATACCACTGACTCCATTGCTGCACTTCTCAGAGGTGTTTTCAGTATGAAGAGACCATCAGGGCTCCTTAAAACCAAATTATGATTGGGCTAGCTTTTATGGGTTAGATAATTCAACAATGAAATCCACTGAGATATGGGCATTGATGTGTTAGGGGGGATTCACTTTACTAAATGAACAATTTGGTCGGCCGATTAAATATCTTAGGGCTATGTGAGACTTTTTAGAGGGGCTTGTTTTCCATGACCTCAATGGGATGAGCTTAAGTATGATTGGAGCTTTCGAGAGGTGGTCCATGCTAGGATTAAGTTGCTAGGCTTGAGTTTCTCTGCTTGACGTTGGGGGAGTTGATGACATAATAGACAAAGAACTGTCTTCTACCTTCCTTTTGAACTAATATTTGAGCTAACCATCAAATCATGGATTCTTAGGTAGATCAATAAAGATTTCTACAGCCTTAGGTTGTTGAGGCCCAAAGAAGTTTGATTTTTCTATAGTTGTTGGAAATGCTTCTTTGCATTCATGAGTTTAATCAGACTCTTGTCCCTTGTGTAATGCCTTCAAGAGAGCGATGTTCTTCGCTCACTCAGTCGGAAGATGGATCTATCAAGACTGGCTAGTTTTTTGATTTGTTGTCACAGTTGGTGGAGATGCATGGGGATGATAGGACTTTTGCCTAACTGGCATCGAACATAGACATCATAAGTTGAAGTGCATGTTGAACCTTCTTAAGGTCAAGAACATCTTGGAGAGGTTAGGAGGGTGCTTGGAGGGTACCTTGTTCTTGATTAGGTGATTGTTGATGTAGAATTTGAGGTTGTGACCTTGTTGATGCCTAAAATTATTGTGTGCGAGTCTTTTATATGTTACATCAATAATTTTTAGGCTAATGGCATCATTGTGTGGCAAAAAGTGCCATCATCTATGATGAAGCGGATTTTATTCTCATTTGAAGGGTCCATCTTGATCTTGCAGTAGATAGGAAGGCGTCGAGAAAGCACATCATTAGTTACCCCACCATTGAGTCAACCACGACATTAATGCTCGGCAGAAGATAGGAGTTTTTTAGGCATGCCTCATTTATTTGCTTGAAGTCACATTCTCCATTTGCCAGTTGGCTTCTTGATCATGATAATGCAGGAAATCCAGTTAGGATTGGGCTTGCTAAAAGTGTCCATCATTAAATTGTTCATCACTAAGGGACTATTTGGTTGGCTAAAAAAAGAATGCAATATAAATGGAATACTTTGGAGTTTTTTGGATGAGTGTAAAGTAAATTCACTTAAATAATTTTTTTTGTTTAAAGTAAAATGAATGTAGTGTAAAGTTTAATGATGGCGGCCGACGGCAGGTGGCAGCCGCCAGCGGGTGGTTGTCGACCGTTGTGGGTGGTGGCCGGAGGCGGGTGGCGGCTGTTGGAGGGCGGCGGCTGTGTCCTCCGACGGGCATCGGTAGGCGGCGGTGGTTGCCAATGGGAAGCAGTGTCGGACGGTGGTCGGTGGCGGTCGAGCTTGCTTGCTTGCGGTGTAAATTGTTCTCGCTCAAAACTGGGCGAGTTTGGTTTACCTCAAAAATGAACTAGAATGATTTACCCTACATTTACTTTATTTTGGATTTCTTTTTCATCTAACCAAACTCTTAACTTTTCAAAACCCCCGCATTCACTTTACTTTACACCCATTTTACTTCCAACCAAACAACCCCTTTGTGCCAACATGATCTATGTGGTGTACTTTGCATATTTTTTACTTGATTGAAGAGAAAGAATTAGAAAACTCCTAAGAGAAAAAAATAAGGAATCATCTAAAACCCTCGTATCACTAATTTCAGAAGTAGAAGAAAAGAGCACACTTATGCAATTCTAGCTCTCAATCTGGTCCCAAAAGTGAGGTAAACATTTAATATAAAAAACTTTCACAAGCTCATGCTGAATTGGTAGTTGAATTTGTACATTCAGTTGGTGACATGTAATAGAGTTCGGCACTAGGCATTTTTGAAGTCTTGCAAACAAAGACATCAAGGTTATTTTGAAAAAAGATTGATAAGCTAAGTACGAAAATTATCTACACATAGAGAGTTAATAAAAAAAGTCTGCCTTGACCCATCTCCCTTAGAAATAGGAACTTTGATAGACTTCTCAACCTGGCGTATTACATAGAAGCCATAAATGATTAGTGGCTTCCATTTTGATAAAATTGTAAAAAATTCTCAAAAAAATATGCATAATCTAATTTATGGAGTGTTGAACAATATGATGAATATGTCTCTCAAAATGGACATCAAATGATTTTATAATGTGTAATCATGCATGACACCTCATAATGTCTCTCAACAACAACAACAATAACATCAAGCCTTTATCCCACTACGTGGGGTCGGCTACATGAATCCTTTTTCTCCATTGTGTCCTGTTAAAAGTCAAATTCTCGTTTAAATCTAATAAAGATCATTTCTAATATTCTCTAACTAAGTCTTTTTAGGTCTATCTCTACCTTTCTTAACATAAGTCAAATCTAAGACCTCTACTTTCCTAATCGGGTCATCGGGAGGCCGCCGTTTTATGTGACCAAATCATCTAAGGCGACTCTCTCTAATCTTATCTTCCACTGGAGCTACTCCAACCTTTTCACGAATATGCTCATTTCGTATCCTATCTCTAAGGGTAAAGCCAGTCATCCACCTGAGCATCCTCATCTCTGCAACACTTACCTTAGAATTATGCTTCTCTTTTAATGGCCAACATTCGGCACCATAAAGCATTGCAGGTCTCACCACCATCTTATAGAATTTTCCCTTAAGTTTGAGGGGTACTTTTCTATTACACAATAAACCCGATGCATTCCTCCACTTCAACCATCCAACTTGGATTCTGCTGATAATATCCCCATCTATTTCACCATCACTCTGAACAATAGATCCAAGATATCTAAAACGTGTACTCTTATTAATGACTTGATCAGCCAAAGTCACAATCCCCTCACTAGGTCTATTATTACTAAAATTACACTCTATATATTCCATTTTAGATCTACTTAAGCGAAAACCTTTAGACTCTAAGGTTGATTTCCACAATTCTAGTTTACCTTCAACTCCCTCTCTAGTCTTATCAACAAGAAGAATATCATCAGCAAAAAGCATACACCAAGGTACATCCTCTTGCAAATGTCTAGTGAGAACATCCATGACTAAAGCAAAAAGATATGGGCTTAAGGCTAATCCTTGATGTAATCCAACCGAAATAGGGAAATACTTGGTCAAACCACCTTGTGTTTGAACACAAGTAATAGCTCCTGCATACATATCTTTAATGATTTGAATATAAGCATTATTAACTCCTTTCTTTTCAAGAACTCTCCATAGCACTTCTCTTGGAACTTTGTCATATGCTTTTTCTAAATCAATAAATATCATATGTAAATCCTCCTTACTCGCTCTATATTTCTCCATCAAACCACTTAATAAATGTATGGCTTCCATAGTAGACCTACCCGGCATGAATCCAAATTGATTTTGAGAAACATTAGTGTCACGCCGCAAACTGTGTTCCATAACTCGTTCCCATAGTTTTAAAGTATGACACATTAACTTAATTCCTCTATAATTCGCACAATCTTGTGCATCACCTTTATTCTTAAAAATATGGATTAACACACTCATTCTCCACTCATCTGGCATCTTTTTAGTCTTCAAAATAGTATTAAAAAGTTTAGTAAGCCAAGAAATTCCTTCATCTCCTAAGCATTTCCACACCTCTATTGGAATATCATCAGGTCCAACAGCTTTTCCACCCTTCATTTTCTTTAAAGCCTCTCTAACTTCGGTTTTACTAATACGTCGATAAAAACAGAAATCTTTATTTTTATTTAGGGTGCTAAGGTCACTACAGTCAATTTTATTTTCACATTCTTCATTAAAAAGTTTAGCAAAATATCTTATCCACCTTTGTTGAATATCATCTTCTAAAAACAGTACTTTTTGATCTTCATCCTTAATACACTTCACTTGAACTAAATCCTTACTACTCATATCTCTTTGTTTGGCTAACTTGTACATATATCTTTCTCTCTCCTTAGTATCTAATCTTTTATATAAATCATTAAAAGCTAAACTCTTTGCATCGCATATTGCTTTCTTAGATTCCTTACGTGCCTCTTTATATAATTTTCAATTATCAAAATTTTTACAATTAAACCCATTTTTATAATAAATCTTCTTATTTTTAATCTTTTCTTGCCCATTTGGATTCCACCATCAATTATTTTTACTATTAGGAGCTTTTCCCTTTGAAACTCCAAGCACATCTTTTGCAATATTCTTAATATTACTAGCCATTTTTTCTCACATAACATTAGCATCCTCATAATGTCTCTCAACAAAGGAAGAAAATAATGGAAAGGGAAGAGTTAAAGCTTTATCAATATTGATGTACTTTGATGCCTTTTGCGTTAAATCAATCATGGTCTATGATTGATTCTTTTCTATGGTGTACTTGAAGGGCTACTCCCTCATGCTCAGAGTGAGCTAGCTTAGTAATCTAGTGGTTAAAGTAGACGACTTTATGGTCTCCTAGGTGAATTTGTCAATATAATCCTTGAGGGACTATCTCTCTTTTTGTCAATTGTTTAGAAGTGTGCGTAAAGTATTTAGAGACCTCTGTGAGAAAGAAAAATTACATGAAAAATTGGTGACACAATTCGTCAAAAATATAAATGCTGCTAGGGTAGACGAGAGAATCACCTCCGTGTCACGTCCTTTAAAGTTGTCGAGAATATTTGGTAGTGAATAGGCTTAGTTGTACCTTTGTAATTGTACAAATGTGATGAATTCAACTTTGGAGGTGTTAAATCTTCAGGATCTTAACTAAGAAGATTGAGGAGAACAAAGAAGAGTTGGGTAGAGGAGATGAAGAGTCGATGGAGCCAACCTCTTAGCACAATTACTTCCTTTAGTCGAAAGTGATGTCATGTTGACCTTGTTTTGAAGCGATGCCGGTTGCAACTTGCACCAGGAAATTGTTTTATGGAAAACTTGTGCAATTGTGCTTGAGTGACGATCATCGATTAAGAAAGTGTGAGAGCGATTAAGTGTGAGAGCAAAACTTTCGCTAGGTTGGAAGGCTTACTTGATATTTCTCAAAGGATCGTTGGGAGGGTTTTCTGTGTTGTGATCTCCCGTGGTTGTTTTCATTTTGCTTGATAGTAAGAGCACTAAAAGGTGAGAATGCGAGATTTGGTTAGGTACTTAGGCAATATGTGCTCGAAGTTCAAATTCTAGAGGTACTAAATTAAGCTACATCCAATTGAGAGTAGAAGCACAATACAAAGATAACAACACAAATGATGCACATGTGTAGATAGGTATGTTTAAATGACTGATATCCACTATAGTTAGCCGAGAAGGAGAGTTCTTCAATGAAGTAAAAAAGTTAATGATTTATAAAGCTTGATTTCATATTGCTATAGGGATAGTGGGGGATATTTAGCTTAAAGAGAAGATAGCAATGGGAGGCTGAAGACAGTTTGGTATCCTCAGGCGTCCGATCTCATATAGATGGGTGTACACATGGAGGTTGTCGAGCGACGAGTGGCATGATCATTTGGCAATAAAGAAAAAAGTGGTGGACAATGAAGGAATGAAGCAACATGTGGCGGCTGACATAGGAAGGCTTCTATAAAGTAGCTTTTGGGCTATGTCAATGGTTTCCAAGTGTTGAGCATGCGAGGATGGCATGTTGTAGGAAAATGTAGTGGATGCAATAGGATGATAAACTCAACTAGACCATTAGGGACAAAAGTTCTTGTGATGAGCGGAGTAAAGTTTCTTGGTAAATGAATCTAAATTTGGTCAGGATTGCAACAAAGATTGATGGTCAAAGATGGGATCGACGGACCAAGGCCAAGTAATAGGAGTGTTTTGATGGGGACGACTAAGATGGTGGGCTTCTAAGCTTGGGTGGTATGCTGAATGAGATGACTGGCTTATTCACATTGGATATTAACTTGAGGCCACATTGAAAGCATGGATGGCTTGGCTGTACTTCAAAGTGACTTGTGTTTGATGGTGATGACCATGAGAAAAATGAGGCGTAGCATCTCTATTTTCATAATTAAGCAAGTTACAATCATAATTTGGCATTACTGTAGTACAAACACCCATTTAATTGTCAAACTATCATAATGTGGTCAGTCTCATTTGGGCCAATCAAAAGGTGACACTTGTATGATTAAGGAACACCTAAAACACCCATTTCAAATCTCTTATTTGTCCATGTTAATGTTGGAATGCTAGGTTGTGCCACAGCTAAGACATGCTTAATTAGCATATGGCATTATTAGCAAGTTACCCCATTTGTGACACATTACATTACTCGGTTGTGCATTTTAGTAATCAAAATCATGCTAGCTCCATGTTGACCAACCTAGTAATCCCATTGGATTTTTTAAAATCGCTAATTTACTTTGGTAAGATATTACAAAGAATTTAAGAAAATTATAAAATTGGCAAGAGAGGTTGTCTTGAAGGTTAAAAAATCTTAGGAAAATTCTCAAAAGTTCAATAAGTGCCTCCAAACATTTCTTAGGCATTTTTTGTCTGAAATTGAAATGAGAAATTCCAATTTTCTCCTTAAAAATATTCAGAAGTTTATAAAAAATTTAAAAAAAAAGTAAAATTTATCGAAATGTGTAAAATAATAAGAAAATGTTGGACTGTTTGGATCAAATCCCTTACTTTCTTGAGATGAGGTTGACACGAATCAAAGCCTGGCGATCTCCTTGAAATAAATTAATGTTATTTTTCTTTTGGGTGTCCATCAAAGACCCAAGCTACTTCAATATGTCACATGATTTGATTAGACGATGCAAATCATGCTATTTGGTCACCAGTGGTAATTTAACTAAACTTTGACTTGACTCCAATAATCAGAATAACCAAATTCTTGATCAATGTAAGAATCACTAACTCAATTTATTTACTAACATCATAAAAACCCAAACAATAAAGAACATGATAGATTCCAAATGCTTGAATGTCTTCAACCAACCTTGCAGGGGTCGATTCCATAAGATCCAACCCCATTCCTAAAAAGATAGCCATTTAATTAAATTCTTATCTCAATGACCTTAAAATCAAATTTCTCTAAAGGGATGATAAAAGTATAAAAATATTCAATATAACAAACATCAATTAGTGCTCTATCCATTGTACACTTTTTCACCCTTATACTTAAAGACTTGTGAATGACGATGATTAAGAATGGATATGACCCACAAAGTAGCCTAAAATATCAAAGTGAGTTAGGTAGATCATATTAAGCCTTTGAGCTAGTAAGAATAAGTAGATTTATCTAAATTGAGTGATCAGGCCTAATACATGCCTTTGAAACACATGATAGATCATGCTTCCAAAGGTTCGCATATTCACTAATATCAGAGCGTCAAGTAGTAGATTACATTCCACAATGAAAAGCGTTATGTAGAGTAAAATCATTATTGAGACTCACAACATCTTTAATTGTGAAATATCTCTCAAATCAACAGAGATAATTAACTATGAGACCTTTTGCCTATAGAAAGCCTTACACCACCACCACCAACAACAACATCAAGCCTTTATCCCACTACGTGGGGTCGGCTACATGAATCCTTTTTCTCCATTGTGTCCTGTTAAAAGTCAAATTCTCGTTTAAATCTAATAAAGAAAGATCATTTCTAATATTTTTTAACCAAGTTTTTTTAGGTCTACCTCTACCTTTCTTAACATAAGTCAAATCTAAGACCTCTACTTTCCTAACCGGGTCATCGGGAGGCCGCCGTTTTATGTGACCAAACCATCTAAGGCGACTCTCTCTAATCTTATCTTCCACTGGAGCTACTCCAACCTTTTCACGAATATGCTCATTTTGTATCCTATCTCTAAGGGTAAAGCCACTCATCCACCTGAGCATCCTCATCTCTGTAACACTTAACTTAGAATTATGCTTCTCTTTTAATGGCCAACATTCGGCAGCATAAAACATTGCAGGTCTCACCACCATCTTATAGAATTTTCCCTTAAGTTTAAGGGATACTTTTCTATCACACAATAAGCCCGATGCATTCCTCCACTTCAACCATCCAACTTGGATTCTGCTGATAATATCCCTATCTATTTCACCATTACTCTGAACAACAGATCCAAGATATCTAAAACGTGTACTCTTATTAATGACTTGATCGGCCAAAGTCAAAATCCCCTCACTAGGTCTATTATTACTAAAATTACACTCCATATATTCCGTTTTAGATCTACTCAAGCGAAAACCTTTAGACTCTAAAGTTGACCTCCACAATTCTAGTTTACCTTCAACTCCCTCTCTAGTCTTATCAACAAGAAGAATATCATCAGCAAAAAGCATACACCAAGGTACATCCTCTTGCAAATGTCTAGTGATATAGAAAGCCTTACACCATGAATATAAAATGTTTTATGATGAAATTGATGGTGAACCTCTTTTATTTTCTTCATCAAGATGCATCTCATACTAATGAAATCATTAAGGTGAAAGGGCTTGAATTGGTGAAAAGCGGAAGGTGAAACAATCAATTTTCACATAAGGTGTCAAGTATTAAAAAAAAAACTTTTTTTAATATCTTAATTTTCATAACTTAAATCTATATGCTTAAGAAAATGCATATAAAGTACTTATTAATGTAATTTAATACATATTATATCTAGTATTTACAAATAGTACTATATTTAGTAGAATAACAGATAAATTAAAAATGTTTCATTGTGCATATTCTAAAATAAAGGCATGAACACTATAAATAAGAAATTAATACTACAATAAATATAATATGATTTTAGTAATCACATTACAAATTGTATAATTGAAAAAACATGCAACAAATAGTTGACCTTCTCAACAAGTGAAGAAAATTTTCATCATCACCATCTTTAGCCTTCTGCTAATTATTTGTTGCCAGTTTATGATTTTTTTATTCATAACATGTGGTATTATGTCTATTTTGTACTAGTCTTGTTGTACAACATCTAACTATTTTACCTTTAGTCTAATTTTTTTCTGAATCTTTTCATATTAATTTTATCCACTCACCTTATTGATGTATCTTTTAATTTGTGTTATGCATTCCCAAACCATTTTGTATATTTTTCACTAGATTGTTTTAAATAGACACTAAGCATGCCATCCCCCATAATATATTCATTTTACACATTAATTTATTGCTTTTTCACACACACCTTAAAGTAAGTTCTCAGTTCTATACTTCTATACACTCAAGGTTGCTATGAATGGCTTTCTTGTTGCTTAATACTTGGATCAATATAACATAATCAGTTTATTGGAGTTTTACAGATTTTTTTTAAAAATAATTTTTATGATATTCTCTAACCATTTAGTAGTTTTTGGTTCCATATAAACCACCTAACTTTAACTCTAGTAGCTATGCTTTTGGTTATATATATATATATATATATATATATATATATATATATATATATATATATATAATTTAATTAATGAGGCGTCATTGAAGCTTACTCTCTCTTCTATTATTATTATTGACTAATTATTAATTTCAAATCGATCTAGTTGCAAGTTATGCAACTGTCCTTCAGGATCTTGCATGGAGTGTCTATGCACTTGAATGCTAATTAGTTAAACTGATGAGAACATCAGAGATCAACGGCTACGATTTGGAGTTTATTTTTTTATGTGTTTTATGTACGAGTTTATTTTATTTTTCTGTTTTTCCTATTATACCCCTATGAGGGGAGTGTTGTGTGTTGTAGCCCGAGGGGCATGTTTGTCTTTGTTTCTTTTCTTTTCATGAGGCCTATTTATAGGCTAGCCCTTGTATTTTGGGGATGATGAATGATTATGAATGAAAATCAGCTTTCTTGTTCTTGATCTCTTTGTGAGTTCTTGAGAGGAGAAACCCTAGGAGAGGGCCACGCATCACCCGTCAGCCGCCGGCCTCCCTAAATCCATCCACCCGCTGGCCACCCCCCTTCCTCCCTTCCCCACAACCGCCGGCTACCACTCCACCATCACCCAACCCACTAACTCCCTAGCTCTCCCTCCTCCCCACCAGCCTACCATCCCCTTTCCCAAGCTCTGCCGTCGGCCGCCCCTCCCAAGCCCCTTAGTCATCCGCCTCCCCTTGACTCCATTGCCGTCGGCCGCCCCTCCAAATCCTCCATGGATTTTGAATTTCAAAATTCAAATCCCCCCTTAATTACTTTCCTAAAATGTCTTTCCATTAATTTGGAAAGTCACAACATTTGAATTCAAATTTATATTTGAATTTCAAAAACTTTCCCTATTAATAAACTCAAGTTAGGAAACCATTTAATCATATTAAATCTGAAATCAATCTCAGATTTAATGATAATCATCAATTAAATTCTTCGGGGCCCACATACATTGAACCTAGACATATTATTCCCCTCCTCATATGGCCGGCCCTCTCTCTATCCCATTTCTCTCTCCACTTTGCCACCTAGACCCTAATTAAATGCCATTTAATTCTCCATGCAAGGCCGGCCCACCCTCTCTCCCTATCTAATTAATTCCCCACCAATTTCTCCAATCAACCTCTTAAATTCCTTCCCCAGCCCAGCTGTCCCCATCTTCCTCACTCCTAGCTGGCTTAAACACCTCCCCACATAACCCTAGCGCCCAAAATCTGCTCCCCGACTTCTGCCCAGAATTTTGGGATAATTAATTTGCTGTCCAGAACTGCAGAAACAACACGTTACTGTCCAAAATAGATCCAGATTACTAATCAGAATCTGCCCAAGACCAATCTCCTTGTTGTCCAGCAAATTCTGGACATTTGGCATGGCAGCCCGCCCTCATAAGAATTTGGAAATTGCTGTCCCAGTTCCCTTCTTTTGCTGTCCAGAAAATCGAGCAGTCTCCTAGCGTTGCTTTGCCATCCAAGAGACTTCCGTTTGCTTCCCAGAAGACCCCCACCGGCTGCCCAACCACAGAGCGTCGTCAAGAACAACCGCCACACTTCGGAGCCTCCTCTGCGCACCTCTAACCCCGCTTAAGAACTTGACTATGGTGAACTCTTCCCCAAGTTTCTTATCTTCCTAGTTTATTTTCAATTGTGGTTATAGTTTAATTCACTAGGATCATGTTTATACTCCTCCGCTAGAGTCTAGTATAATAGAGAGTTGAATGAGGGATTCTTGCTTACGGACTAATCTTATTGTTAGCATTGGGATTTATTGTTGAAAATCATTCAGGTATGCAACGTTACATTTCATTGATTGTTTTACGGTCTTAACTCCTATGCATGTGATTTAGCCTAAGCTTGTCTTACCGCTCATTGTGTTTTATTTCGTCGTTCAAACTCACTTGAAGAATATAATTATTTTGTTCTCTAAATACTAAGCGTGTAATTTTCTTAATATAATTATCCTTGCGTGTACGTTCTATATCATAAACTTGTTGCAACGTTGATATCATGAATTTTTTTTTTTAATTATGGTCTAATGGATTCATTTTGTGTCAATGGGTGTATATTGTTCATGATTTGAGAGTCCAATTTATTTCTCAAGTTATTTTTCCCAATTTATTTTTTAACTACAGTATTGAAAGTACTGAAAGCGACCTCTTTGGGTTGTCAATTGTCATAATATATCAATGCTTATTTTCTTGACAATAAGAAAAGAAGTTGTAGCTTCAAAAACTAGGGCTTAATTGACCCATTTTTTTAGTAGAAAGCTATATGTAATTCTCTTTTTTCCTTTGTTTAAGAGCTTCTTATAATGTGTTCTTTTACATACAGAGGCAGTTGGAAACAGTAGGTGCACAAAGGGCTAGCCTTGAGGACATGCTTAAAGAGATGAAAAGAAAGGTGAGTAATTTTTTATCACAATATTTCTCGAAAAATTTGAGTTCCCTTGATAGCACATGAGATACGTTCTTGTATCAGGCTGGAGGTATCCTGATGCTGCATACTTGAAATAGCACGCAAAATATGAAGTCCACAGATGTTTGTTATGGTAGCATTAAAAGTTTGCTTTGTCCATCTGTTTTCATATTGCAGATACTAGCATATGCTTTGCTCAAGGTTCTCCTGAAATGATCAAGCTGTCATACTCGGTGCAATTAAACTAAAAAACAGAGAAGTGTTTAATCTTTTAGGTCCCAGTTCCCTTATATTTACTGGGCGGTTTGGTGTTCTGATGGTTTGTCTAGTATTTTGTTTCTCTGTTCCATATCAAAGATTCCGGATTATCAAACCAAGTGTTTTTTCCTATTAGAATACCTGGCCTTGGCGCGGATGATATTTTAGAGTAGTCTGGTTGACAGTCATGTGTAACCTTTATAGTTCCTAGCATAACGAATTTGCTTGTTAAACTGCATTTTTACTCTTAAATTTGCACAATTTTTTTTTTTCCATCGAAGAAACTAATAAAACAACTGGGGGATGGTTATGCATCTTGAAAGGGTAAGGTGGCAAGAAAATGTTAGGCTGAAGTCAAATTGGCTAGAAATTGTAAGAACAACTTAGATAGACCAGCATTAACTTGAAAGGCAGCTCTAACCAGGATGATTGTAAAAATGAATTCATAGAAGCCAGTTGGTAATATTTGTGATATGAATGTTGATTATATTGAGAAGTTGTCAGTTGTGAACTGCAAGCTTGCATCCTTTTTTAAGATATATTATTTTAGTTATATGCTTTTGTAAGAATAAAAGTCCATGTTTTGTACAAGCATTTTAAAATCTTTTTTATCTCTCCTTGCTTGAGTTTGATCTCCAATACCAATTGCCAATCAAGTGACCGCATGGAGTGGCTTATGGCATCCTGGAGTTCCTAGTGGCGTATGCAGGTCCAACCTAATTCTACTGATGTTCATTCTGTCTGTATGGAAGCCATTGCTGCTGACTGTGTTTCATTTTCGTGCCAGCTAATGGCTTGTTCTGGTTTCCACACTTTATTTTTTTTTTTTTCATTTTGGGATACTTAAAGTTGTCATTATTTGTAATCATCTTCATTATCTATTTCTTCTATAATAAAGTTTTAAGAAATTAATTCTTTGTTGCAGGATGATATATTACCCAAATTGATGGCTAGTACTGGGTCGCTGGAGGAGCTTTTCAGGAATGAGATATCAAAATATGATCATATTTGTGAAGAAATTGGCAAAAATATGAAAGCTCAAGAACAATTATTGCTACAAATTCAGGTTAGTAGTTTCTCATTCCTTACATCTTAAAATTTGAACAACTCTCAGTGGTGGATGAATTTTACCTATTTTTGGTATTCATTTTATCATGTCAAATTTATCATAGATATTTATTAGAACATTGAACAAGGTAAAAAGTGGTGGTCACCGACTCCTGTTCGCATATTGTAGTAACATTTCATTTTAAGATCTATTTTAGTTTTAGCATCTTTGACCTGAACACTAATGATAGATTTGTTTTTTGAATATTGCATTTGTTAAATTTAGAAAATTGGAGAGGGAAAATGCTTAATTTTATTGCACCAAACTATCCATATTTATAGGTCTATACAAGATATCTTAATAAATAAATAAATAGTTACAAAATCATACATAATTGTTTTAATATAATCCTTCCTAAATCAGCCAACTAAGTATGGAAGGTGATCGGCGTGATCCAGGTGAGCCTCCCACGGATTCTCATCCTGGCCGTGGGATCAAAATGTCAAATGGCTGAAATTTAACAGGTGAGCCTCCCACGAATTCCCATCCTAGTCATGTGATCAAAATGCTAAGGGACGGCTAGGATTTAACATCCCCCCTCAAGTTGGGGAATATAAATCTGTCATTCCCAGCTTGGTAATCAGTCCCAGAAAAATAGAGTTATCGAGTGCCTTGGTTAGAATATCTGTAAGCTGATCTTTTGATGAGACATGATTGATACATATAACTATATAAGATCACTGTCTAATTTCTCCTTTATGAAATGTCTGTCCACTTTTATGTGCTTGGTCCTATCATGCTGAATCAGATTATGAGCTATGCTAATTGTTGATTTGTTGTCACAAAGTAGTTTTATGGTTCCTTCCCATTTAATCCTTAGGTCTTCTAGAATCATCTTAATCCATAGTAGCTCACATATTCCTAAGGCCATAGCTCTGTATTCTGCTTCTGCACTAGACCTTGCCACCACATTCTGTTTCTTGCTCCTCCATGTAACAATGTTTCCTCCAAGGAACGTGTAGTATCTTGAGGTAGATTGTTTATCTATTGGTGATCCTGCATAATCTGTATTAGTATATGCTTCTGGGATTATTCCACAGTCTCTTCTGAAGAGAATCCCTTTACCTGGTTCCCCTTAAGATAGTGTAGTATTCCGTCTACAGCTTGCATGTGAGTCTGCTTTGGATTTTGCATAACTGGATGACCATACTTACAACAAATGCTATATTTGGTATGGTTGGGAAAGGTAGATTAATTTTTCCACAAGTCTCTGGTAAGATCTTTTATCTACATTTGGATCTTTTTTAGCATCCCCCAATTTGAGATTTGGTTCTACTAGTGTTGGTGCTGGTTTACAAGCTAGTTTGCCTGTTTCTTTAAGAAGATCATTAATGCATTTTTGTTGTGAAATGAATATTCCTTTGCTGGAGTGGGCCACTTTAATTCAAAGAAAATATTTTAATCTAACAAGATCTTTGATCTCAAATTTCTTGGCAAGACATTTCTTTAAAATCACTTTTTCCTTTTCATCATTCTCAGTCAAGATGATATCATCCACATAAACTAATAGAATTGTGACTTCCCCTGAGTCTGAGTGCTTGACGAATAATGTATGATCTCCTTGGCTCTGCCGATAACCATTAGGTAGCATAACTTTTGAGAATATTCCAAACCAATCTCTAGGTGACTGCTTTAGCCCATATAGAGCCTTTTTTAACCTGCACATTTTTCCATCCCCAGATTTCTTCTTAAATCCTGGTGGAATCTCCATAAATATTTCTTCCTTCAAGTCTCCGTGTAGGAATGCATTTTTGACATCTAGCTGTTTCAGATGCCAGTTGTAATTATGTAAAACCCAAAATTTAGAGGTAAATTTTATTTAACTACCAATAATATTAGTTTCTATTTTATTTTATTTATTTCCAAAAAATTTTATAAAAGTTTAAATTTAATCATTGTTCATTTAATTAATATAATTACTATTAGTTTAATTACTGTTAATAGTAAAATTTCTTTAACAATAATTAATATAATTACTATTAGTTATAGTTAAATGTTCTTTCAACCATACATATCCAATGGTATATCCTTAAACCGTCCATTAGCTAAAGCCTGCATTGGCTGATCTAAAGGGATGCGTTGATTGAGAACCCTATTATAATAAAGAATAGGTGAAGTTACTCATATATTCGGCCTTTCACGCTACAGGCAACAGGAGTGAAGTCTTTCTTGCGGGTTCTGTAGGAACGGAGGTCTGAGTGCGGGAAATGCTAGGAGTGGTAGGCCTTGGGAATGGAAATTGCTGTACGAGAATTTTGATTTCAGTGAAGGAAAAATAAGATGGTTGCTGTAAGAGAGTTTCTGATTTTGGTGAAGGAAGAATAAGAAGGAAAGTTGGAGGAAGAAGACGAGGAAAGAAGAAAGAGAAGTTTAGGGAAGAAGGAAAAAAGAAAGAGGTAAGCAATTTGTTTGTATGATAATGTTTATGGTTATCTTTTAGATTTTCAAAAAGTTGGTAAAAATTTCTACAACAATTTTACCTAATTGTATTTTAGGATTTATTGGGTACATGCAGAATGGAGGTTTTGAGGTAAATTATTATGTTAAATATAAGTTGATGTTATACAATTTATTTGAGTAATAAATTATCGAATTTATAGAATTTTAAAGAGGTGATTGTAGGTTACTTATAAATGCAAAGGAGTAAGAGGTGGAAAATTGGAGGAGACAGCTCGTCAGGAAGGTAAGTTATGTAAATTATAATTTACAAAAGCAAGAATTATTAATCCTATATACATACAATGTCACTTGACTTGTTTGAAGAGATAAATGTATTATGAGAATTCCAATAGTGAATATGAGCATATAAGTATTCATGTACAAGAAACTGCATTTCCATATGAATAATTTGAGTTTGCAATAAGATCAAGTATGAATGTTTAAAACTTTTCTTATTTGGTAATATTATAAACAGAATTTTAATTCTGTACTTATTGTAGACATTCTTTTTATGCAAATAGTATAACAGAGAGATTAACATTGCCATTGCTCGGTCCCAAGTCCTAGATGAGAAAAGTGGAGGGTTGTGTTAGGTAGTCGACAGCCAGCGTAAAACTTGTTGAATAATCATGGCATGAATCTTTAATACATTATGTTAATGTTAGTGCGTTCCCTAGAAGCGACGTGCTGTATGGCATGAATACAGTGAGAAGTGTGCAAGGGTCGTTGCATCAGCGCCCGGATGCGGTGTTAAATAGGCAAGGGTTCTCACATCATGGACGGATGTAGACAAAGAAGCTAGTCCATGAAACTAAAATTAGGTTAGGATCGTGGAATGTAGGTTCCCTTGCAGGCAAATTAATGGAATTAATTGATATTATGATTCATAGGAAAATAAATATTTTATGCATTCAGGAAACTAAATGGGTGGGAGAGAAAATTAAGGAGATTTATAGTTTAGGGTTTAAACATTGGTATTCTAGTAGGAGTCGTACTAGAAATGGTGTAGGTGTGATTATAAATAAGAGTTTGAAAGATAATGTTGTAAAAATTGATAGTATTGGAGATCGAATTATAACTTTGAAGATTATTGTTGATCATAAGATTATTAATATTATAAGTATTTATGCTCCTCAAGTAGATTTGGATATGTGCTCAAAATTAAAATTTTGAACTGACTTAGAAGAATTAATATAAAAGATACCTCTTGAACAAAGGCTTTTTATTGGGGGAGATTTAAATGGACATGTTGGTGGAGAGATAAAGGATTTTAAAAGCATTCATGGTAGCTATGGGTTTGGAGCGACTAATGAAGGCGGTAAGATTATATTAGATTTTGCTCTAGTTTATAATTTTGTTATTGCTAATACCTTATTTAAGAAAAAAAAAGAGCATCCCATCACTTATAAGAATGGATATAGTAAAACTCAGATTGATTATTTTCTTGTAAGAAAAATAAATCATTTAGATTGCAAGGATTGTAAAGTTATTCTGAGTGAAAGTTTATGTACTCAACACCGCTTATTATTTTTGAAATTTAAGATGAAGGTGCAAAATATGAAAAATATAGTATATCGTTGTTATAGGATTAGATGGTGGAATTTAAATAACTCTAACAAAAATATCTTTGATAGTAAGATTCACGATCTTAAGATTTTGTCGGTGCATGAGGAAGCTATTGTTATGTGAGAAATAGTAGCTTGTAATATCAAGAATGTTGCAAAAGATGTGCTTGAAGTATCAAAAGCAAAAGCTTCTAATAGTAAAAATAGTTGGTAGTGGAATCAAAATATGCAAGAAAGGATAAATAATAAGAAGCTCTGTTATAAAAATTGGTTTAGATGTAAAAAATCTGAAAACTGAGAAATATATAAAGTTGCCCGTAAGGAGTCTAAGAAAGCATTTTGCGATGCAAAGACTTTAGCTTTTAATGATTTATATAATAGATTAGATATTAAAGAGGATAAAAGATATATGTATAAGCTAGCTAAACAAAGACATATGAGTAGTAAGGATTTAGTTCAAGTGAAGTGCATTAAGGATGAAGATCAAAACGTACGTTTTTTAGAAGAGGATATTCAACAAAGTTGGATGAGATATTTTGCTAAGCTTTTTAATGAAGATTGTGAAAATACGATTGACTTTAGTGACCTTAACACTCTAAATGAAGAGGATGTTCCATGGTGTATGCTTTTTGTTGACAATATTCTTCTTGTTGATAAGACTAGAGAGGGAGTTGAAGGTAAACTTGAATTATGGAGGCCAACCTTAGAGTCTAAAGGTTTTCGTTTGAGTAGATCTAAAATCGAATATATGGAGTGAAATTTTAGTAGTAATAGATCTAGTTGGGGGTTTGTGGCTTTGAGCGATAAAGTCATTAATAAGTGTACTCGTCTAAGATATTTTGGATCTATTGTTCAGAGTGATGGTGAAATAGATGGGAATATTATTAGTAGAATTCAAGTTAGATGGATGAATTGGAGGAATGCATTGGACTTGTTGTGTGATAGAAAAGTACCACTCAAATTTAAGGAAAAATTATATAAGATGTTGGTTAGACCTGCAATGCTTTATGGCGCAGAATGTTGGCCATTAAAAGAGAAGCGTAATATTAAGTTAAGTGTTGCAGAGATGGGAATGCTCAGGTGGATGAGTGTCTTTACTCTTAGAGACAGGATACAGAATGAGCATATATGTGAAAATGTTGGAGTACCTCCAGTGGCATATAAGATTAGAGAGAGTCGCCTTAGATGGTTCGGTCATATAAAATGGCGGCCTTCCGATGACCCGATTAGGAGAGTAGATGTATTAGATTTAAACTATGTTAAGAAAGGTTGAGGTAGACCTAAAAAGATTTGGTTAGAAAATATTAGAAATGACATTTCTTTATTATATCTAAATGAGAATTTGACTCTTAACCGGACATAATGGAGAAAAAAATGATTCATGTAGCCGACCCCACGTAGTGGGATAACTACTTCTTGTTGTTGTAGTATAACAGAGAGATTGTTATTAAAGTATGCAATAATACAAAGCATGTGTGAATTATGAATAATTGATGTCTATTGATTTCAATGTTGAAGTTCAATGGCGATAATGACAGGTTTACCTGGGTTCCATTGAACAATATTATGGAAGTTAATTATATGAAAATGATAGCCAAATCCTTAGAAGACTAATTATAATATTCTGTACAGACTTCAAATGAATGAAAGAATGATTCTAAATATGATTTTATGTTATTTTGCAAATAATGGTAAGTTTGATTCAGTTATGATTTCAATATTGTTATTTCTATAATCTTGCATTTAAATTGTTATTTAATTTGCATAACTTTATGAGCCTCATAGCTCACAATTTTTTATATTGGCTGTTGTTACAGGGAAGGAAAAAGAGAAAGTTAAGACTTATTAGGCAAGTGTTAGAAACTTTAGGTCTTCTATTTAGAAGTATTTGTGATGTCTTCTTATGAGGTATGTAAGCTATCTATGTGTAATGAAATATTTTGATTTTCTTAGTGACTCTGTACGTATTTGTCTGATGTAATTTGGATTATTAGATGCTTCCGTTTATTCCGTAAATGTAATTGTCAGTGGATATTTTTATATAAGTGTGCAAATGATGTGAAATATTAAATGAAAAAAAATAAATGTTTGTTCAAGTTGTATGACACTCTACGTTATTGGTTAGAGGTATAGTGGGGTGTTACAAATTAGCTACTAGTGAGAGCAGGATCCTCACGGTGTTGCTCTGGGCCATTAGTGCAAAAGTTTCCTAGTAGTCAATGTCGTACGTCTGAGTGTACCCTTTCACTACCAGTCTTGCCTTATACCTTTCCAATGTATAATCAGCTTTATATTTCACAGAGAACACCCATTTGCAGCCGATTGATTTTTTTTCCTATTGGTAGGTCAGTGATCTCACATGTATTATTCTTCTCTAGGGCCTGCATTTCATTTTTCATGGCACTTTTTCAATTTTCATTAGATAAGACCTCAGAAATATCATTAAGAATATGAATATCATTTAATATAACAAAATTTTTTTTTCTGTGAATGCGAGAAGTTATGAAAGGATACAAAGTTGGTTATAGGGTACAAGGGTGTTTTTTTGGTGAATTTGTGTTTACCTCAATTTCAGGAGACAGTTCAAATTCTTGAATCGGCTCTGGAGCATAATTTGGATTTGTACGCCTGGAATACACTTGCCAAAACCTCTTGTTATCCATAATAGCTTTGTCCTCAGTTTCCTTGGCTTTGATTTTAGGTTTCTGTGGATTGATTTGAGGTGAATCTAGAAGGTCAAGAGGGACAAGCTCACTTTCCTCATCTTCCTCAATTTTAGTCTCTCCTTGAATATGAGGTTTGGTGAAATAGGAGTTTTGTTCATCAAAGGTAACGTCAACAGATACAAGAGTTTTTTTGGCGGAAGGATGATAACACTTATAACCTTTTTAGGTGGATGAATATCCAACAAAAATACATTTGAGTGCTCTTTGATCTTATTTTCCTTTATTTTGGCTATGAATGTGAACATAGGTAGTGCACTCAAAGATTTTGGATGTAAGGTTATTATGGGATCAAAATTCGGGATAAATAGAGGATAGAATATCTATTAGTGTTTTTAGTCTCAAAGTTTTTGAAGGTAGTCGATTTATAAGATATGTGGCAGTTAGAAGGGCTTCCCCCCAGTAGGGTTTGGGTACATTGTGGTGAAATAAAAGTGCACAGGTGGAGGCTAGAATGTGGCCATTTTTTTCTTTCTGCAACCCATTTTGTTGTGGGGTGTGAATGCAGGAAGACTCATGAATGATACATTCTTTTTGAAAGTAGGAGTATAGAGTTTGGTTAAAGTAATCTTTAGCATTGTCTGAACGAAATTTTCTCATTTTTATCCCGAATTGGTTCTGGATCATGGTATAAAAAATGGGGATGATAGTGCTAACATCGGATTTATTTTTAAGAAGAATGATCCAAAAGACTCGAGTGCAGTCATTAATGAAGCATACAAACCATCGGGCTCTTGAGATGTTAGGGATTTTTTAGGGTCCCCAAATATCACCATGAATAAGATAAAAGGGGGTATTACATCTCTCATGTTTGTTTGGAAAAGAAACTTGTTTATGTTTGGCTAACTCACAGGTTTCACAACGAAAAGATTTATTTTTCAATTTATAAAAAAGTTTTGGGTACACATTTCTTAAGATATCAAAAGATGGATGTCCTAATCTAAAATGATGAAGCCAAATAGTAGATTTTTTATCAAATAGGGATAACATACAATAACCATTGTTGATAATATTAGATTTGTTCAGCTCTTCCAAGTAGTACATTCCATCTCTCTCCTTAACAAGTCCAGTCTTCTTCCCCGATCTTTGGTCTTGAAATAAGCAACAAGTAGGATTAAATAAGATTTGACAATTATGGTCACATATAAGTTTTTGTATGGAGATTAGGTTTGTGAATAATTAAGGTACGTGCAATATATTTTTTAGAGGGAGGGAGATAAGGGTATGTCTTCTTGGCCTGCTAATGTGGTAAGAGAACCATCAACAGTGATGATTTTCTTGTCACTTGGGCAAGGAGTATAGTTGATGAAGTGGATAGTAAAGTATGTCATGTGATGTGGCTCTTGAGTCAATGATCGATAATCCTTTCAAATGATTTCTAGAGGCACTTAATCCAATGGATATAGAAAACTTACCTGAAAGTGCAAGAGAAGAAGATGCAGGTGATTTTTCAAGGGATACCAGAAGTTGTTTTAGTTTATCAAATCAAAATCTTCTTTATTGAGATCTCTGAAGTTGGACTACATTTCTGGGTTAGGCTGATTTTTTATAGTGTTGGCTTGTGATGTGTCATTTTGTCCACTTCTTTTATTCCACTCCTTGGGGGCTTTCCATATATCTTCCAGTATGTCTCCTTTGTATGTCTTGATTTCTTGCAATAACTGCACCAAAGGGAGTCTTTGTCTTTAGGTTTTGAAGAATCCTTACATTTTTCCTTCCATGATGCCTCTTTAGTTGACACCATTGCTGAACTTTCAACTACCTTTGGCTCTAGCATTATCCCTCGTCGACTTTCCTCAGGATGAGTGAGAGATATGTTTCGTTTAATGAGGGTGTCTTATTTTTTCCAAGGATCTGAACTCTAACCTGATCAAACTCCGCATTTAATCCTGCAAGAAAGTCATACACTCTATAGTAATAAAATTTTTCAGGATAGCAGCATCTTCTGGACAGTGATCTCTATACATCTGTAGTGATCAAGTTCTTGCCACAAGTTTTGAAGGAGAGTGGCATATTCCGTTACAATTTTGCTTTCTTGTTTTGTGCTTTCCACCTTGACCTTAATTTCAAAGATCCAGACAACATCTCGAACCTTTGAGAATGTTTGCTTGGCGACATCTCATATGTTCTTTGCAGTAGATAGGAACATAAAAGTATCACTAATTTTTGGAGTCGTGAAATTCCACAACCATGACATAATCATGGATTCCACTTCATCCCATGCCCAAAAATTAGGATATCCTTGTTTTGGTCCTACCCCAAGAAGGTGATTCAACTTTCTTTTCCCTTTCAAGTAGGTCTTCACAAATTGAGATCATTTCAAATAATTCTTCCTATTTAAGGGATAGGAAGGTTGCATATTTTAGATATTTGCTCTTCCTTGGTGCATCATAGAGTCCTCCATTTGATCAAAGCTTTGGGAGGAATTTGCTTCAGACATTGTGGCGGCAAATTGTAGCGATAAAGGCTATATCAAGCAAAGCAACAATGAAGGTTGTGTTGGTTATAGATAGGATAACAAGGGAAGGCCGGCAATGAAGGCACGACGGTACAAAAAACTCAAAACTCCGGCAATGGCAATGAAGGCTTTGATGCCATATTAAATTCAGAGAATTGGAGAGGGAAAAGGCTTAATTTTATTGCACAAAATTATCCCTATTTATAAATCTATACAAGATATCTTAATAAAGAAACAAATAATTACAAAATCATGCATAATTGCTCTAATATAATCCTTTCTAAATCAGCCAACTAAATATGGAAGGAGATCGGCGTGATCTAGGTGAGCCTCTCACGGATTCCCATCCTAGCCGTCGTCTAGGATTTAACAGGCGAGCTTCCCACGGATTCCCATCCTAGTTGTGGGATCAAAATGCCCAGGGACAGCTAAGATTTAACAGCATTAAATAGAATATCTTTATTTTTTTTAGCCCTGGTTAAAGATACAGAGCTCGTCTCTTCCACCTTTTATGTGCATTTATGTGTATGATGCTTTCCAAGAGAGCAGTTTAATATGCATGTACTGAAGTGTAGTTAACATGGTAATATACTTTCGCCAGGAGAGTTAACTTTTTCTCCTTATTAAGTGTATTCTGTATCCTTTTGTATTGAAAGAAAACTCAATCCGGTTTGGTATTTAAGCCTCCACAGTGTAGCAGAAAATGCTAGTTAGAATATTTGGTCAGCTCACTATTCAACTTATCAGTGTAAGTTCTGTTAAGTAATACTGAGCCATTTTTAATAAAGATTTTTGTGACTTATCGCTGCTCTAGAAATTGTCTACAATGGATTTCCATACTGCATGGAAACTACAGTGATGATCAGCAATTGAAAAGGTTAATAATAGTGGTAATGATGGATGAAAATAGCCGCTCCACAGGCATGTTAATAACTCGGAATATGTTAAATTATTAGATGAGCAATTATTTTTCCCTGGGCAAAGCTTATTTGCTCATATTAGAGGTGGGCTCAGGTGCATATTTATATTAAAACTGTTTAGCATTCATTTGTTTTGGGCAGCTGAGTTGTTGCATGGAATTCTACTTCACCAGTAATGGAATTATGGGTAATTTTGATGTGTTATCTTCGTCATGGGTTTGCATAGTCACAATAAAGGTTTTAGGATCAAATTGACCCCCTTGTGAATTTTTCATTTTTTTGTTTTACACATTTTTAGGGCTTGCTAAGTTTAGCATATTCTACCTGAATCAATATTTCAAGGGTCACCTTCATAGCATTGCTTTTGCATTAATCATTGTTACTGGGGGGGGGGGGGGGGGGGGGGGGGGGGGGGGTCTGTGGATGGAAACCTATTTTTCAAGAGCCATTAGGTTTTACTTCCAAACAATACCTTCTATTAGGTTCAGCTTTTTGGTAGTGAAATTAACTTCCTCAAATGCAAGTACTTTTTGATGACAACTAAAGTGAATGCAGTTATCATTTCACACTCAAAATCTTCAATGGTTGTTGTAGTTTGAGGATATCAATTAATATCTGAAGAAATCATCTATTATTAACATGAAAATCTCGTACAGTAAAATTTAGCAGTTTCTTTTTCTTTTTGATGTGCAATTGAAGTCAGTGATATTTGCTCTACCTTTAACAAGAATCATGTACCACAACTCCCTTCTTTAACAATTTCTTACATCTACGCCTACTTGTTCTGTCAGAAACTTAAGAATACATCAGTTTAACACCTAATTGATGCTCAGGATTGCGGAGGGAATTCCCTTACTGCTTGCAGTTTGCATATTATCTAAGGAAGCATATCAATTAAAGTATTTTCTGTTATTAACATTTTTTAACATATTAGATGCATTAACTATATTTCTCTGTTATAACATCATGATTTTCCTTGTTCTCAGGCACAAAATGATGAGTTCACTTCTGTGTTTAATCTGGATGATTACAAAGGTAATAACATTTTTTGGTATGGTTTTAGTTTTTTTGGTCTATTGCATTTTATATTTTCTAGTAAATTATACATTAGCTTTAAATCTTTAAGTACAATTTGATCCCTAGGATTTTTGAAGGGACTTGAGATTGTTCCTTCTCATTAACTGAGCCACAAAAATTCATTACATTGTGAAAGAAAAATGTTCATCTTAGTAAGCATTGACTCTTCTTTTAACTAAAAACGTTTCATCGTATCTCTCACCATTATTAACTTGCAATTTTTTTTGCCTTAATTTTGTTAAAGCTTCCTTCAAGCCAACCCCTCCTCCCACCGACATAAAGAAAAGGTCAAATGGCTAATAATGATGCTAATGATTAGTTAGATAGTCAATAGTAAAACTTATGCCAAAATCAGTGAAATTAATCTAAATTTGATGTTTGATTGCAGATTTCTCTAAACATTGTCTATAATAACTAATCATTAATGTATATGATGGAGACATGAAGGTCTACATGTTCTAAACACATATTTTGCACTTTGAGATAAGGAAAATTTCCAACTGATCATTTTTCTTTTATATTATTTTGCAATTTTGAATTTATGAGGTTTTATTTTTATATTAGGTTTATTTGTATAATCATGCATATGATTTACAGTTTTCTGGATGGGCCAGCTTGTTGCTTGACTCGGTTTTGATGATTTATGGGCTTACTGGATTATCATTGCTATTGATACAAATTTTATTTCCATGTGAAGTTTACGTAAATACATCCCCTCCGTTCCCTCCCTTTGTGTTTCCTTGAAGATGTTGAAAAGGTCAACCTTTCATTCAAATCTAGATGATATAAAATTCACAAGCTTTAGCTCCTGCAAATGATATTTGTATTGAAGGTTTGCAAACTTTTGTTGCTTTTCCGATTGCATAGATGGTTGGAATTCAACGAAATAATATTCTGCTCTCTCTATGCTAATGTTCTGCTATGAATATATTGATTGTTGACTAACATCAGAAGTGCAAGATTTTAGTGTTTCTTAAAAGCGTGTGCATGAATTTATTACTTTGGATAATTCATAAGTGAAAAAAACTTCTCTTTAATCTAGTGAATATATGTAGCATAAACCTTATGAATACGCATTTTTTTTATTATTATCTTAAAATCTGAGAGAAGCAGTTTTGGTTATTCTTTTTTCTTTAATTCCATATTTTACACATTATGCATTTAAGCTTTTCATCCATTCAAGTTTTTCTGTAAATCAAGGAGTGGTGGAAGCCACTTTTTTGTAAATCCTGCATATTTGTGCAAATATTAAATGGACATGGGTAATCTTTAATCTATGCAGTTGTTTTAGAACGTTACCATCGTGTTGGCTTTATCTCTATGCGAGCTATTCACCATAATAAATGCTGAGAAGAACTCATGAAGCCATTTTATTGAGCTATGGATGATGAATGAGAAATAAATTGTATGACTTTTAAGTAAACATTATATGCTTTGGGTTCTTGTTTTAGAACTCCATGGTTTGTTTTTTCGTTTTTGCTTAAAAATTTGGAAAATGAAGAAAAAATCATAAAACTGAAGAAGCTTGCTAAGCATATGATTGGTGTATTAATATCTTATTTCATTTAAAATAAAGGTGTTGTATGATTCAATTAAGACATTAGAAGGTTATTACAAAATGACTAGGAATCTGCTAAAAGTTTCATAAGTTTGTCAACTATGATTTTCTGTGTTATTTACGTCGGCAGGTCTATAGGTCGCAAGGTAAATCATGAAAATATTTAGGGCTATAAGAACAAATGTAGACCTTAGCAAGCATGATTTCTGGTTGCTTCGTGAGATATTTCTCTGAACCAAGTGTGCATGGGACTAGTGCTTTTGGCCCTCTCACCATTCTCCCTTAAAAATTTAAGACAGATTTTTCTTTTAATTCTGCTTAATTCCCTCTTCAAACTTTTATATGGATCTTCATTATGATGTTACCATGTAGATTGGTTGGGTTTACTGTCCTTTTTCTTTGGGTATTTTGTTCTGACTTGAAGAGTTCTGAATCCAGTCAATAGGGACAGGAACTATAAAAAGATTGCTGCAGCTGTGGAAAAATATCGAGAAATAAAGGAGAATATCAATGAAGGATTGAAATTCTACATCACTCTTCAGGTATTCAAATTCATTTTAGTTGAGAAGATGTGTACTAAGTATAGTAACCCGTTCATATGTGACTTTCATTGCGGTTAAATTATATTTTATGCGGTGGAATGATGGAAATCTAGTTAATTGAATGCGTCATCATTACGATCATTAGTCATATCACGACTATTTTGGCTAAGCTTTATAACTCCTCATCCCCAACTTGTTTGTGTTGAGTGCTTGATGAATCTAATCGAAGTTGAAGTGGACTA
This sequence comes from Dendrobium chrysotoxum, assembly GCA_019925795.1. Lineage (NCBI taxonomy): Eukaryota > Viridiplantae > Streptophyta > Magnoliopsida > Asparagales > Orchidaceae > Dendrobium > Dendrobium chrysotoxum. The sequence goes on from CM034309.1 coordinate 58,619,838, forward strand.
GGACTTCCATTCAACCGTTCTGCTGTGGATCATGTGTTTGTATCGATAATATCCAAAGGTCCTGATTTCTGCATATAATCTGTTCCGGTAGGGAAGGATGGTCTTTTTTGGTGCAATAGGTTTATCATGTGAATCAGCTAATGAAATCTCTAGTGCAATCCAGGTCTTTCTTTGATCACTTACTGATTCCACGCTGTACAACTTCGAATCATTTTCTAGAAGCTCATGCTCTATTGTATCACATTTGATATTTTTTATGTTTGAAAATAATAAAAACTTAATTCTAACATTAAGAGCGATATAAATTAAAAAAAAGATTAGTTTTGTTGCGTACCGAAACATTCGTGACAGTAGAGAGATTGTGTATTTAATGTCCTAGTTTTGTACAAATATTTAGCACATAGAAGAGGGTTGGGTGCAACAATTATAAGAGAGACCAGATTTTTTTACAGGAAAGGGAAAACCCATGGGGCTTGGCCTAGTTAAAATGAATCCACTAGTGTTTTTTGCTGATTACAAATGATGCCCTTCCTTGGGGCAAGGAGTTGACTCAATGCAGTAAATATACATTGTATAGACACATTACATGGTTGGGTTGGAAGAATCCAATGACATGGGAGCTATTATCAAAAAAATATTAGCTTGTTTGTTTGGTCAGTAGGTCTATAGTTGTACGACTATGGTTGGAGGAATCGTAGTTTGTGATGATAGTTGGAGGGACCATAGTTTGGCGATGGTTGTCGGAGGGATCGTAGTTGAGCGATGGAGGTCAGGGACCGCAGTTTGGTAATGGAGGTTAGGGACCGCAGTTGGGCAACTGAGGTCAGAGGTACCATAGTCTATAGTGACGGAGGCTAGAAGGATTATAGTCGGTTAGTGACAGAGGTCAGAGGGACCTTTACTGGGTGACGGAGGTTGGAGGGACCATAGTCGGCGGTCAACGGAGGTCACAAGGGTTGTAGTCGGCGGGCGACTATGGTCGAAGGGACCGTAGTCAGGCGACAGAGGTCGGAAGGACCATAGTCAGTAGACGACGGAGATTGGAGGGACCATAGTTGGATGATAGAGGTTCGAGGGAGCATAGTTGGGTGATAATGGTTTGAGGACCGTAGTCGGGTAACAGAGGTTTGAGGGACTGTAGTTGATGAGCGACGAAGGTTGGATGGCAGCGACTGAGCGGAGACCTAGTGACAGTGGCTGGACGGAGTTCTGATGTGATGTTTGGGCGGAGGTCTGACCGCGGTGGTCGGTAAAAGTTTGGTGGCGATGGCCGGATGACGAGGGTTTGTCAGCGGTGGTGCTTGGGTGGAACTCTAAGATTCTTCAAGCTTCAAAGCTCTATTGAAACAATATTTATAGAGTAGGGGCCTATTTATAGATTTTAGGGAGTGACATGCCTCTTAAATATAGAGAAAATGTGGAGTAAATTTGGAGTGCTCCATTGGACAATATTTATCCCTTCAATCATAGAGCGTTTGTTCAACATTTAAGTGTATCAATGATGTTAGAATTAAGTGATCTTAGGCTTGTTGGATTCGTCTCGTCGAGTTGCTCGATTCGACTATTAGCCTGCCAAATTTGGAGATCATTTAGTTACCCAATTAGTATTCTGAAGCTTCCAAATATGTATCAAGTCATAGATTTGGGCTCATTTGGGTTCCGGATTGGATTGAATTTGGTGTTGTTAGGTTCGTCTTTTCGAGACGTTCAATTTGATTATAAGTTCGTCGAAATCGGAGTTCAAATGGTCCCATATTTAATTTTGGAAGTTTTCAATTGAGTTATGCCTCGAGATTCATACCTGATGAAACCAATTTTTGGTGACGTATCAAGCGCATAAAATAATAAGAATTGTGTATAAGTTCACCCAATTGATTGCTACATCTGGTTGTCGTCATTACAGATTTTCCTGTGAACAATTACAACTCTATCTCCATTGTTATAAACTTAAGATCGTGCCCCTTTTTTATAAAAAGAAATTAAGACAGTCGAAGATATAATAAATAACAATTTGCTCCATGATCATGCGATGTTGACAACTCTAACTTTTGAGTACCCGTCACAGGATGCCATAACAAATGTAAAGCAACAATGCAGTGATTTTGTGATGACCAGAAACATCCAATGTAAAGAAATGATAGACGACGTGCAGAGCAAAGTATCTGGGTTAAATTTTTCTGGTGATGTGAAGTCAGATCATTATCCCGTTGTTGGAAAATCCAGCCAGAAGAAAAGTATTCCTCAACCCATACAACCCCAAGGTCCTCTTACTTTTCAACAGCAGTACAATCAACCCTTTGCACCATTTACTGCACCACAGCCACATCCGCATCACTCTGACTGGCATGGGCCATTCCACAACGTGTATGAGCAGCAATCAGGTTCATTTCTGCGCCCCCCCTACAGCACAGCTCCTCCTTATCCTCCAGAACAAGGTAGCTTTCCTAAGCCACAATAGAAGTGTGCTATGTATATATTTTTATGGTCTACTGATTGTCTTGGCAGTTGATTTCGCTACCCTTCAAGGGATCGTAGATTCTAAATGATTTGATTGCAAATTATATATATACACTTATACTTAGGTTTCGTTTGAGACGGCTTTTTTATTGCTTCTTAAAGCAGTTTTTTTAGTAAAAAATTAATTTTTTTAACTAAAAAATTGCTTTAAAAAGTGATAAAAAAGTCGTCCCAAACAAAAAGGACATAGCTTGGATGAATAGACTGTTAAACTTCGTGTTGTAATTGTATCTCCAGATAAGATCTGTGCTGTATAGTTTATTGTTGAAAAGGCTACAAAACGAAACAGAGAGTTTTGGTATGATGTTGATATCTGGCTCTGTTCAGACGCTTATTTTGAGCTGTTCGATGAGAAAATTGTTTTAGAAAGCAATAAAAAAGTGTCTCAAGTGAAGCTAATGTTGTGAGGTGCTTCTCATCGAATTGTTTCAACATTATTTGTATTGTTATTTAAACAATTTATTATAATAAAAATATTCAATGTTAAAAATGATGAATTCTTAGTTAAAAAATATTATTGTTATTATATTCCCAAACACTTTAAAAATATAAATATTTAAATGTTATTTACAAAATGAATATTTAAAAGTTTCATCTAAATAAATAGTTGATTTCTGATAATAACATATTATGTATTTAATAAATGATTAACATGTGGGGATGATTAACAAGTATTTAATAAATAATTAACAATGTATTTAATAAATAATAATATTATAAAATAATACTTTTATTTTCATATAAAAAGAAAAAAAAATATTATGTATCATTTGATTTTGTGCCTTCGCCCATCGCATAGCATAAGTATGAAGGATTTTCTTATTTAAACTCTAATAAAAAAGCAAGAATTTTTTTCATCTCCATTTTATTATTTTTAACTTCCATTTATGGAGAAAATTAGGTTAAGAACTTTTTTTATAAATTTATATTAAACGTGTAATGTAAATCATCATAAGGGTATGGATTATATTTTAATGATAGATCAAAAAAGCATTTGAATGCCAATTTAGAGTAAAAGTAACTGTATTTTAGCAATTAAATGAATAGTTTATATGGATCTTCTATCTTTAATTCTCATGATATATATATTTATATTTACGACCAAAGAAAATTTAGGATTGGTTGGATTTAGTAAATTAGAATTTAAAAAAATTTAACCAGAAGTTATACTCAATGAATAAATATCATAAAAATTGACTGTTTCATCAGTTATAATTGAAGGAATATATATGTTGTTTTTCATGAAAAATATATTTGAAAGTTTGTCTCAAAATAAAATACCCTTATTTTTTTACAAATATGGGGGAATTGGATAGCTATGCAACTTCTAGATCATAGGAGCTCTTCGACTCTTTCTCTTCCTAGCATCAATAGAGATGACAGTATCAACTACGAACTTGTTATAATATCTACGAATCATAATTGAATTATGATCAAATCACGATTAACCATCTTCCAACGTGATGAATCCATTTTTAAATCTTATTTGACTTTTCATATTATAAGGCTCAAACCATATTTGAATATGATTTGCATAAGGTTTAATCATGATTTAAAGATAGTTTGAGGAAGATTTAAAACGGTTCGATCATATTCAAAGATGGTTTGAAGAGGGTTCAAAGATGGTTCAATTATGATTTGATCGTGGTTTAAATATAGTTTAATCATAATTTGAAGATGGTTTGATCAGAATTCAATCATGGCTTGAAAATAGTTTGATCATGGTTTGATCACCGTACAATTATAGATTGAACATGGTTTTAAAATGGTGTGCTTTCTTCTCTCTCATTATCTCTTTTAAAATTGACTGATTTGAGTTATTTTTTCTATGTAGTTGCATGCTTTAATCCTACCTTTGTGAGGCATTACATTACTCGGGTCAAATATAGAGCTGGGGTATGATAGAGAAAGTGGTTAGATAATATGATGCTAATGATCGCATTTATAAGGATGAGAGATCTCCCTTTAGTCATTTCTTCAAATGTCCTGAACTATAGTTCTTTGATTGTTCAAGTATTATTGAGGATGATTGATGATGATATGATTAAGTATTACCCCATTGTGTCTAATATTAGAGGCAAATATACATCATTTGGCATAACTGAGTTTGCTCCAATCACTAGGTTGGGGTTTGGAGAATACTCATATGAGGATGAATTTAATAGGATGATTTAAAGGAGTAGATTATTAGATAGCTACTTATGTGGAGACAAAAATTTTAAGAATTAACAACTTTGAGAGAGCATTACTAAAGTGTACTAAGATGGATGATATTTAAAAGCTTGATTTATGTTTCTTTGTAGATGGTGTCATTCTTAATCATGATAAACATAATGTTATTTATACTGAGATACCTAGCTTGGTTAAAGATGAGAAAGCTTTTTTTTATATATACTTATGGGGTAGGTCATCACGGTAGATAATATTAAAAGGGTTTAAAAGTGATATAGTGTATTATAAGTGCATTGCCAAGAAGAAGAATGTCTTGGCCCAATATACTTCTATTAGATATGTTACATCACTACAATATTAGGCTTATGAAGCCATTCTAAAGTTAAGGAGATGTGCTAAATTTCTTGAAAAACTAACACCATACCAAAAGAGAAGCAAGGTGCTCACGACAAAGATGTATTGCCAATATTGATGAAAAAAATTATATAAGTCTGAACAATTAATTCAAAATAAGCCATTTGTTTTTAATTATATGAAGGATCATTATTTTAAATTAACTCCTATCTTTTTTTCTTGCAAATGATTATTCATCCTTCGTTGGTGAATATAGCTGAAAATGAGAAGTTTTATAAGTTTATTATACATACCTCTACTCAACATATCCCAATGAAAGTTACAAAAAAGAAAGTTGACACCATTATTTCTTAGGAGGAAGCAAGAGAGGAACAAAAATCTTAAACAAATGCAAATTAGTCCATGGCCTCCTAAGAAGGATTAAAGTAGCATTTTGTTACTATGCAGGAGTTCAAGAGTAGTCAACTTAGGTTGGAAAATAATCAAATAATGTTTGGGCAAAATTTGGATGCTCTAACTAATATTATTCAAAAGTTATTTTGCATAGAGAGAAGAAGAAGAAGAAGGAGGATATTGATGAGTTACTTTTAATAACTTAAACATTCATTCAATTGAGCTTGGGGATGACATACATTTAGAGGAGGAGATGGAGTAGAGGGTGGAGGGGAATGTGGTATGTATATATAAGGAGCTAGAGAAGGCAGGAGATGCTGACCCATCTTTTAATATTACATATATAAGTGAGGAGAGAAAGAAGCATAATAATAATAATACATGATCGAATAATTCATAGATTCATATAAAAAAATACATAAGTTCATGGGATCAATGCATCATTGTGCACTCATAATAATTTTTTTAATGAATTGAAGCAAAATATATTTGATGATATGAGAGATCTCACAACCTGTGAATGCCATGATGAATGCACTTTATAAATACTTCCCAAGATTGCTCGAGATGTCAGGATCATTTGATAATACAACAAAATTTTTCTCTTCCAAATCTCCTTAATAGTTGAGGAGGGTCAACACAAATGAGGTTTTGAGGTATGCGATAAGATTAGCCATCTGAAGTTTTACTAAAAATTTAGCAATTTAAGTTGCATTTGCACATATAATAGGATAAATGTTTCACATCGCGGATGAGTATGAAGTGTGTGCAATATAATATATCATATATTTAATTTAAAAATAAAAATTCTCCTAAAAGTTACACCTGATCATATAAATTTTTATGAGGATAATTTATATGTAGATTTATTTCACAATAATATAGATTCATATATTCATTCAAAAAAAAATGTTTGTCTCAGTTGTAAACATTTAGTTTTTCATTGATAATTTTTATTTAGATTTGTTGTGTTATAACCCCCTAATTAACTCTCTTGTGTTATGACTATTATGCTATAGCTCTTGAATTGCACTTTATTTTGTTATGATTGTAAGATTGCTCTATATTTTATTATAGATTTTGGATTGTACTATGTTGTATCTAGCTCATAATTTGTTGTGCTATATTTGCTATTATTGCTCTCCATTGTATTAATTTAATAGTCTGTTTTTGGATTAGACTGATATATATACTAAAGGTAAACCCTTTTTGAACCTTATGTGCAATAGAAATAGAAATGATATTTGAATAAAATTTGAATTTTATTTAAATTGATGTTGTTCGCTATAGATTTTAAATGAGTAATACCCACAATAGAAATGAGAATATTTTAATTCAAAATAAATGTTCAAACATGTGCTTTATGAAATAAATTACAAGCATTTTATTCATTTTTTTACTAAGAGGCATATAAAGCCAAATTTACATAATTTTTAACTAACTCTTGAATTTAACAATCACGAGTGCTTGGCAACCCGCAAAGGCCGAAGGGGAAATTTTAAGGAGCATATTCATGAACATAAATTAGTAGAATGAGAATGAAATAAATAAAATTTAAATATGAGTAAACTTATCATTTAGTTTGTCGTATTCAATAAAATGCGAAAAAATGTTTGGTGCATTCTGAATGCGTCAAAAGTTTTGATGCATTCTATTGAATACGCCAAATATTTTGGTGCATTCTGAGTGGGCCAAAAATTTTGATGCATTCTATTGAATACGTCAAATATTTTGGTGCATTCTATTACTAATAAATTTTTATTTAATCTCTTAATAATTCTGTTTTTCCAGGACTCCTTAGAATGCGACAACAGCTTTGAGCATTTAATAGAATGAACTAAAATATTTGACGTATTCAATAAAATACACCAAAATATTTAATGCATTCAGAATGTACTAAATAATAGATTTACTCATATTTAAATTTTATTAATTTGATACTACTTCTACTCATTTATGTTAGTAACTCCTTAACACTTCACAAGGCCCAACGGCCAATGTTCCCGCGCTTAAGATCTGACCGAAAAGCCCTATTCCTCCTCGGATCATGTCTCAACCGTCCTCGCCGCTCCTCCGGCGAACTCAAGCAAATCCACGCCCACCTCCTCATCTCCGGAGGAATCTGCGATCCCTTTGCTGCCGGAAAACTTATCTCCTCCTTAGTGACTGTCGACCTACACTACGCCCTCCTCCTCTTCCGCGGCCTCCCCCATCCTCCCTCCACCTTTCTCTGGAACACCCTTATCGGCGCCTACACCAGCCGCAACCAACCGCTCGCCGCTTTCTCCCTCTTCACCCACATGCTTGCAGCCGTACGCCTCCCCAACAACTACACCTTCTCCTTTCTCCTTCGCTCTTGCATCGCTATCTCCTCTCTTTTCGTCGGTCAAGAGCTTCACGCGCTAATCGAGAAGTTGGGGTGGGAGAACTACGATTTCGTACTGAATGGTCTTGTTCATTTCTACGCTTCCTGTGGCTGCATGGGCGATGCGCACAAGCTGTTCGACGTATGCCATCACCGAGATGTTGTTACCTGGAGTGCCATGGTTAATGGATACGTTAAGGGTGGACAAATTGGATTTGCAAGGGAGTTATTTGACGAAATGCCCGAGAGAAATGCTGTTTCTTGGAGCACCATGATCACTGCTTATGCAGGGGTTGGGATGTTTACAGAGGCTTTGGATGCGTTCAATGAGATGCAGGTTGCAGGGGTTGAGCCTAACCATGCTGGGGTGGTGGGAGCGCTCTGCGCTTGTGGTTTTCTTGGAGCTTTGGATCAGGGCAAGTGGATTCATGCTTTCATGGAGAGGAATGGGATGGAATTGGATAGGATTCTAGGGACTGCACTGATAGATATGTATGCTAAGTGTGGGTGCATTGATAATGCGGATCAAGTGTTTGAGGAAATGATTGAAAGGGATGTGTTTGCATATACAGCGATGATCTCGGGGTTTTCTAATCATGGGCAGAGTGAGAAGGCGATTGAGATGTTTGCACGGATGGAAGAGGAAGGGGTGAAGCCTAATGAAGTGACATTTATTTGCATCTTGAGTGCTTGTGGCAGACTTGGTTTAGTTGAGTTGGGAAAGCATTTCTTTGAAAGTATGGGCAGGGTTTATGGAATTGAACCAGGAGTGGAGCACTATGGTTGCTTGGTGGATCTTTTGTCAAGGGCTGGATTGATTGATGAGGCGCAAAGGTTGATAAGGGAAATGCGAATAGAGCCTGATTCATATGTGTTGGGTGCCTTGCTCAATGCTTGTAGAGTTCATGGGGAGGTGGAGGTGGGAAAGGTCATTGTTGAGAGCCTAGTGGAAATGGGTCTTGATCATAGTGGTGTTCATGTGTTACTTTCAAATATGTATGCATCTTCTTTCAGGTGGGAAGACGTGAGGAAGGTGAGGAGAGAGATGGAGGAAAATAAGGTTAGGAAATTGCCTGGATGTAGCATGATTGAGGTTGATGGTGTGGCTTGTGAGTTTGTAGCTGGAGACCAATCACACCCATGTATGGATAAGATTATTCTGACTGTGAAGAGCATGGACAAGCAACTGAAGTCCTTTGGTGATGACAATTGTTTAACCGATTTAAGCAATCTATGAAGAATTGAATTTCTAATATGATTGGGAGGTGAAGTTATCTTAACTGATATATACATGTCCATTAGGTGAATGCACAAGCCATCCCTCGCTTTGGTCAATAGGGTTTGATATCAAAGTTCTAGGCAACTTATTTGATTTGCATGGTTTGAGCTGATTGGTATTTGGTAGGGACTATATGATCATCTTTGAAGCTAAGAGGCATCGAAAGCTGAACCCAGGCATATACCACGTAGTTATTTGGGATTATTGCTAGGTGTAGGAGTTGAGAAGTTACCCGGATGCTTCATGGAGGTGAAGAAAAAACCAGCAGAATGGTAGTGAATGTAATAAATTCATAGCCTCCTCACTTTTAAGGGCTCTCCACAGTGAACAAAAAATTGGGAGAAATATAAAAGAGAGCAGTTTTTATCTAAAGAAAAAAACCCGTTGTCTTATTGTAGCATTTAAAATATTTGAAGTGGAGAAAATGTCTTAGATGAAGCTGGAGTCGAATGTTAGATCCTAGCTGAAATTGAGTCAAAACTGTTGAGGTAATAATCCTTTCCCATGAAAGTGAACGAAAATTTATAGATTCATCTTGTTCTATCTAATTTAGTCAGATTTCTGGAGGCACCTTATATTTGTGAATTTGGAGTTTCAGTGCAATTTTGTTCTGTATGAAAGAGTCTTGTTGTTTCCATCACTATATACTTACATGTAACTTTCACCTTCGGATCTTTTACTTCTGCCCATCCAAGCATAAATTTACACATTATACTTTACATATGACCTATTTTAATTGTTAGCTTTCACTATTTGTGGGGTAGGTGTCATCTTGGAAATGCGCTGATGATTTTTATTTAATTCCAAACTTGTATACACAATATTTTGCTTCTTATGCTGCTTTGTGCCAATATGTTTGTGGTATGTTAACAAAAGGTTTGACAGATGCTTTATAAGTTTGTGAAAAATTATAAAGCGTATAGTTAGGATGCAATGAGGTTGCTTTCTGTTTTAATTGAAAATGATTGTTCAAAAGGATCCTTTAATTTTTACTGAACCGACAATCTGATATCAGCTTACCCTCATATATTTGCTTAACTCTCATTTTCCACGGGCTTATGCGCAGCATGACTTCCCAACTTGCTTCTTTGGTCGCACCAGCATTCATGATATATACTGTATGCAATCTCCAGCTTGTTTTAATATAGAAGCAGTGCAGATTTATTTTCTTGCGTTCTTTTCTGAACTGTTAACTGCTCAAAGATTGTGGAGCGATTAAAAACAAAGAAAAAACGTCTCACTTCAAAAAAGCTTAGATTGCCCTCACTTTTAGCTGAACCGACCAATCAAGTTTTTAATCCTAGAGACAAAAAATGAAGTTTTTTTTTTTTTTAGAAAGCACAAGAAGTTGCTTTAACTCTTAAGGTTTGGTTGTGTTGTTCATCTTTCAAGTCTAGCAGCACAGGATTTGGCTCTTATCATTGACCATGTAATGATGTCTGTGTCAAATAAAATGTACTTTGATATTATTGTCGATCCATGATGATTAGAATGATTTTTTTTCTTCTGGATGATGATCAGTTGTTGTTGGTTCAGCGACATCAGTTTTAGCAGAAATCGAATATAACATTAGATCATTGCAATCAAAGTATCTCTCAACTCAGCCTGTATATTATATTTTTCAACTCTGTTTTCTCTCTCCCTCGGTTTCTTTTATCTGCTTGATCTTCTCTTATTGTTTTGCCCGTCAAATACTATCTTGATATACGCATATACAGTGTATAAAGCTGACCAGTAAGGCTTTAGAAAAAGGAGTTCAAATTGCACATTTATTCAAATTTGCACGCACTAATTGTTTTTTTTCATGAATAGGTTGGTGCAGATGGAAAAATGATCACGACCAGATTTTGTAAGTGAATTTCTTTGCTGTTTTTTCTTTTAGTCTGACTCCTCTGGTTCATGGTCTTTTTTCTTTTTTACCAATTTTTTTATTTTTGAAGCCTATCTTATTTTCAATGGGGATTGTATCTGACTCAAATATTAAAAACAGTTCTAAAATTGGATTGATTTTTGGCTTTGATCATATTTGAATTATAGTTAATAAGCCGAGTCAAGTTTGACTTGAATTGGACTTGACTTTAATTAAGCATGAATTAAAGTTTTGTTTGGGACAACTTTTTTACTGCTTCTTAAAGCAATTTTTTAATACCAAAATTACTTTAAGAAGCAGTAAGAAAGCTGTCCCAAACAAAACTCAAGTCAACTTAGCGGAATTTTGAATTGATATATACATATACGCACATATATGTTTATTTGAATTGATGTATATATGCATCTATGTATGTGTATATATGAATCAATATAAGCATTAGTGTATATGTGTATGTATGTATGTATGTATGTATGTATGTATGTCTGATTAAGAATCTATCTTATGAGATCCAAATTGGATATAATTTTGACTTGAATTGAAGCTAATGAGTTGCATATGAATCGAATTGGTATCGGATTAAGACAGTTTATAATCAAATTTGGCTCAATTTAAGATCAAATTAAATGACTTTGAATCTATCTTGAATTTGGGTGGGAATGGCACAAAATTAAATAATCAACGGTCTATTTTCCGGTCTCTCCCTCAATCTCATTCATCTCTCTCTCTCTCTCTCTAGAATTTGGACCCTCTTTTTTGCTAAAATTGATTGATGCACACGTCACTATGCTTCTAGTTACCTTTACAAGTTACTGTGGAAATTTCTATATATATATGGTTGAATGAAATTTAAATAAATGTTAATTTTAAGCTCTACAAATGGATTGATATAAATTGATCTTTTACACAAAATTGAAATTGTTATTTAAAAGGCTTTCTATGGTCTGTTTGGAATAATAATTATTGCTTTGCTTTTGAGATTGTAATCATAATTTTTATTTGGTTATTATTTTCCATTCTTTTTAAGAAATTTTTGTACTAGAAAGCTGTTTTTTACCGTAGCTTTCAAAAAAGTTATTTTCTCCATAATATTTTTATCATTATCTTTATAAAATGCTGTAGTTATCCCAAATAAATAATTCCTTAATTTGAATTCAAACTTATTGATTTTGATTAAAATTAAGAAAAAAATTTTAATTTTTTAGAATCTTGAATATTGGAGAAAAATTTACAATCATATTCAGGAACATGAAGCTTCTAAATTTACAATCTATATTTAAATGTGACTTTGATTTGCTCAAAATATTTGAGCAGAATCCAAAGATAAAAATGATGAAGTGGGATACTTAAAAAAACAAGCATTGCATCACATCAAAACCTATTCTATTATGCTAAGAAATGTTGGTTTATCATCTTCAGCAGCTCTGCACCATATACATCATTGTCAACTGTAAGAATATTTTGGGTTCTAAAGAGAAACACAAAAACCTTTTTTTTTAATAAATATTAAAAAAATATCCTCAGTATATATATATAATTTTAACCAAGTTAATTCAATTCAGATGAGTTTTATTTCATTTTTGTTAAATTTTACTAAAATTCAAGATATTAGTCATAATTTTATAGGAAAAAAATAGATTTTTTTAGTGATATTTATTTTATTGATGAAATATAGTTATTTTAATATTTTATAATTTTGTTATATATTTTGTATAAAACAACTTCATTTATTTTGATATATATGTAAATTAAAATTAATTTATGCCGTTTATATATAATAATGCATCACTTGTTAATTTTTTAAGTTCATTTTCATCAAAATTGAGTCAAGATTTGATTGTCCCGTAATTATTATTTATTAAAATTTTCGAATGTTTAAATCTTTTATATTTATTTATGTAAATCTGATTATTTAAATCAAATGTGCGAAAAAATATGTTTTTGCTTTGATAAATTATTTTTTATAGTATTTTTAAGATAATTTACATTTATGATATTATATGATGAAAATAAAAAAATTCAGAGTGTTATGTATGTAAATTCATTTTTTATGTATTGCACCTACATATTTTGTCCAAATTGTTGTTTTTGGGTCTTTTTTTTTATATTGATCGATTGAGTAATTACATTATATATTTTTTTGGAATAATTATAACTAAAAAAATGATTTAATTTACTAAAAAATTAATTGTATGATAAAATATGAATAACTACATAATTATAAATGATAAAAAAAATTTTACAGCAGAAAATTCTCATAAAATAGTTATTATTTTTAAATTTTTAATTTTATTTTGAGATTACTAGAATTGTAATTATTTATATTTTATTTTTTAAGGTGATATTCACCTTCCAGAAATACCATGATGTAGGGCATCCATTTCATGAAAGTGAAGGGCAAGATGGTAAACTCATACATAGAAGCAGACGTCGAAAACGAGAGGCCGCGACGTGGAGGGCAAAACGGTTAATTCTTGCCTATATGTACGGGGTCCACTGGACCGGTTTTGATGTGGCGGTAGAAACCGAGAGACCACCGTTCGGCACGTGCTGTGCCTCCGTACACTTTCGGTTTCGTGTGGACGCATAAAAGATTAAAACAATTTTTTTTTCTAATTATCTTGTGTTACTCTTAGAAAATCATAATCTCATTAAGTTGCAATAATGTAAAAAATAATTTTATTGCTGGCGAGAAATATAATCATTTGGATACAGATTGATTATGGTTATTAGGTAGTAAAAGCTAAAATAAAAAAAAAATTATGGATATTGATTATAGTTATGAGATATGTCACTCTCAAAATATATAAATAGATAATCATTGGCTTGAAATTTGAGAAAGCACCGTGGCTTGAACAACCATAGAGCTATATCGGATCACCCCTTAACCAGCACCCAAATCCGACTAACATTATTGTCGACGTACCTTTTCTGATCACTATCATCGACCACTATTTTTCAAACCATCATCATTGGAACACTATGTGATTGTCAACATTAGACCAATGTCAGACCATCGGCATCGGACCACCACCATATAATCATACTTGTCGGATCGCCACCGCCAAATAATTGTCTTCGGATCACCAACATCTACATTGACATTGTACTAGCATCATTGGACCCCATCGTTTGACTGCCATTGCCCCGACCACCATCATTGCACTGCCTTCATTCGGCCATAACTAACAAGACGTCACTCATCCCATACCGCCTCGGTAATATTTTTCATCAATTTATTAGAAGGATTAGCTAGTGATTCAAACATACTCTTATAAATTCTGTGTTATGTGAGCTAATCTTTATATAAAACTAAGACGTTAAATTCTCTTACTATGACAGCGGCTATTATAACACATTGGTAAGCTCACGGGGCTGTTAAATAAGGCATATGTGGACGATCACACTGTTGTTCCCATTAGCATTGGCCCCTCCCAATATTGACAAAAGTAACTGTACAAATGTAAGCAATAATCTTCTGTAGCTGTAGGGCATAAAGGCACCATGAACATCATAATTATAGTGAGAAGATAAAGCCAAATTTCATTTAATTTATCGCATTTCCTTTAGAAATAATAGAAATGATTCGGCCGAGAAAGTCAATGAAATATTGCCATTAAATTTAGCTTTTATTGAAGAGACATGGAATGGTATATATACCAATAGTGACCAAACCGAAAAATGATTCTCTTTGAATTCGCATATCATTTTGTATGATTTTTTCAAACAAAAATTATAGATTTAAAGTTTGAACCGTTTGGCAATGGGAGTTTGAACACAACAAACATTATTTCTTGGTGTTGGATCTCTCTCTCTCTTATATATATATATATATATATATATATATATATATATATATATATATATATATATATATATATATATATACATACATACATATTATTTTGTGATGACAACCGAGTAATGGCGATCGGAAAATGATGATCCAACAATCATCGTTGAGTAACAATGATTGCTTGTGATTATGGGTGTAAACAAGTCGAGTCGAGTATCTGCCTTATCAAGCCTGGCTCGTTTAACTCTTACTTAGCTCGAGCTCGAAATTAAGCTCGATTAGTGGGCTCGAGATCAACTAGTTTAGAAAATACAAAACTCGAGCTCGAGCTCGAAAGCTCAAGCTCGTTTGAAAAGCTCGAGCTCGTGATTGAACTTGTTTAAAAAGCTCGAACTCAACTCGTTTAATTGGCTTGAGTTTTTAATTGTAAACCAAAATTTTCTCTTTTTTTGAATTTTTTTTCTAACACTTAATTAAAATTTATTTTCAACATTAAAAAAAACTTAACTAGTCATAAAATGTCCAGAACTTTAACTCTTAATTTCTTTAAAAAAAATTTAAGTTGTAGAAGAAATCTATAAATTATGAGCAAACATCTTTCTTTAAAAAATTTTATTTAAAAATTTGATCAATATCAACGTATCTAGTGCAATTTTTATATGGCTAAGTACTATAAAAACTTGAATAATATAAAAATAAAACATTCATATCAATGCAAGACCAAATTGCATATCATATCATCAATACACAAAAAGCAATTGGAATTATACAACTCATTAAGAAGTTTTATGATAGAGCATAAGTAAAAACTGAATAGAAGATAGAACTATTTATTTCTTGTCAGATATTCGGATGTTCCATATTCTTCAAATTCTTTCATCTCTACTCTCTAGAACCAATTAATATGATACAAACCTGTAAAATTAAGATGAAAGCAAAAAAAATAATTATTTTAGAAATGGGGTCAAAAGAAAATATTATCTTACAAAAGGTAAACTGAAGGAATCATATATATATCAGTCCATAGTGGCAGCAAACCCAGTTGGAGCCACATAGAAGAGCTTGCACAGTGTCAACCCCTAATTTTGATCGATATGTATCAACTACTCTTTATCCAGCACTGAATGTGGACTCTGAGGTTACTGCACTAAAAATATTTTTTTGAGAAGTTTTGGATGAGAATATCTGATCAAATTTTAGTTTGGATGTGATAAACTTGCTTTAAAATGCATACAAATATGAGAAACTAATCAATTTTTTTCCCACTTTTTCTATCATGATATCTGCAAGATAAAGCAGAACTGCAAAAGAGAGATTCACACAGACAATCATCAAGAGCAATAGCATGACAGTCTTTAAATCCATCTCTAAACAGAAAGGACCAACAGACATTCAAAGTAAAAAAGAAGAGAAGAACATGAAAATCTACATTAATAAAAAAAAGGAAAATCTACATAGATTGAGAAATCAACATAGAACCGTCACTTTGCTGATTTGAGAAATCAACATAGAAAGAAAAAGGAAGGAGAAGAACTAAAGAAAGAAGAGGAGGAAATAAAACCAGTAAAAGAAAGATGAAAATACCAAAGGGAAGAAATTACCTGGAGTTGGCTCCCCGCTGCAGTCGCGTGAGAGAGGGCTGAACCTAAAAGGGGTCTTTGTGCGGCTCTGTCTAGTCTCATATGGGAGGATGACGGAGGAATTAGGGCGCTGCTTCGACAACCTATCACTTGTTCGGTCGACCAAGGGAGAAGAGAGAGGATTGCACGATGCGGCTGTGGCATGAGAAGGCGAAAAATATTACGAAAAGAGGGTACGGCGGGCTAGGGTTTTTTTAGCCTTATAACATATATTATGTAATAAGCTTTTAATATTCTAAAAATAATAATATTATAAATATAATATATATAATATAATCAAGTAGCTTGATAAGCTTTCGAGTCGAGTCGGGTTGAGCTCGAACTTGAGCTCATTTATCATTCAAGCTCGATTATAAGCTTGAGCTCGAAGCTCGGCTCGCGATCTCGTTAACGAGTCGAGTTCGAGCCGGCTCAACTCACTTATACCCCTACTTATGATAGATTGATTGTCATTGATGTTAATTGTTGGGCAAGGCAGAGTTCTTCAAATTTCTGGATGATTCTTCTGTCACTTTGAAACCTAGTCAAATGACCTCTAATTCAGGGTTTATCAATTGCATATTATTTAGATTTGTCTCTAAAGTCAACCTACCAAATTTGAGCTCATTTTGAGATCTATACCCCCAGAAACTGAATTAATTTTCAAAGACTACAAAACCTTCAAATATTTGCAGTATGTGCCACTGGATTTTCCATTCAGTGGAATCTGACCTTGGGACTCTTTCCAAACCTTCTAACCAATCCATGACCTTTGTTATGACTTGTTGATCAGTAATCCACACTTTGTTGGACCCAGTGTGGACTAGGGGTCAAAATAATCAAAATGCCCTTTAAAGGAATTTTTGGTCTTTTCCTCAAAATTCAACATGGCCTAGCCATATCAACCTTCAAAATCTATTTCAATGGATCTTAAATATCATTGGAAACACATTGGACCCAAACTCACCCTTTGGTTTGACTTGGTTGACCAAAGTGGCCCTTAAAGGTCTAAACCTTCATTTCAAACCAAATGACCTCCTCTTGATTTGAAACCACCTTCATTGAGTTCATATGATCAATTTGAACTCAATGGACTCAAGTCTTGACCCTAGGTCAACTTGGTTGACCAAGTCAACCAAGTTTATCAAACCTCCCATACACTTCTACCCATTCAAACCCTTTGACTAAAGCTTTCCCAAGCCAATTCAAACCCCTAGGACCACCCATTGGACCCTTAAGGATGACTCTTAGGAGGACCCAAGACTTGGGCCCACTTGGGTTAGCCATTTGGCTTGACCCAATTGCCCAAAGAGGGGTTTCCCTAAGCCAAATCTCAACCCAAGCCAAATTGGATCAAACCAATGGTGGCATTGGGTCCCCCATAGCCCAACACTCCTTCCCTAGTTGACCGAGCCCTTGGGTCAACTTGGTTTAGGAATTAGGCTAACCCAAAGTGGTCAAAACTACTATGGGTTGAGCCATTTTCTAACCTAGGCCTCACCAAGCCAAATCAACGCCTCCATTAGGTGGACCTAAGTCCAATACACCTGCCCTAATCAGCCCCACTCTTGGGTTGATTTGGGTCAACCTCTAGGCTAGCCCAAAGTGGTCAAAATCACTTTGACCCGAGCCAACTTCCTTCACAGACCAGACCAGACTCAATTAACACTTGCATTGGGTGCCCCTTGACCCAATGCATCTTCTCTATCAACCCCATGACCTGGCTTTACCAGGGTCCTACCCAAATGGACCCAAACCTGCCCAAAATTTGGTCAACCCGAGCCATGTTGGGGAATTTGGCCACCCCATAGCCAATTCAATCCATGGTTGGGTTCACCATGACCTAACCTACCTCCCTCATCAAGCTCAAGTCCTGACTTAACCCAGGTTGCACCCAAATTGACCCAAAACATATAGGTTTAGGTTGCCTTCCCATTGATTCAGGCTTTCCCATGCCCAATTAACCCTTTAGTCGAGCTCACCAGACCCCCAGACATCTTTCCACCTCAGCTCGACCTAGCCCCTGGCCAATGGCAGTCGAAACAAATAAAAAACTAACTCCACTGGTTCCCCCATCCTTGAGCTCTGCCTAAAGGCTTCCAGAGCCTGGCTTCACTGGGCTTGAGCTCACGAGGCTCTGGGATGATATCCCCTTCCACCTGGAATCCGTCCAGCCGTCCACCAGTACCATTAGATCCATCTAAGGCTGTGGGCGACACTTGAACATGCCACTTCCACCCAGGCCTCCCCATTCGATTCCAGCAATTCGAAATCATTACTCAGAGCTCCCCAACTCTTCCTCTCTCATTCCCTAGCTTCCCATCCATCTCCGACCACTAATTCCAGTGAACTCTGATGAAACCCCTCCACATCCCACTCGAAGTCATACCTCTGGTGATCCTCCGGCCTTGGCGTCTGAAGGAGAAGTCTTCGCCTTTATCCCCTCAAGCTTCTTGATAAAAAAACCCATTCGTTGGGGCTTTCTACACTGTGAGAACCCTTTCCTGAGCTCCCTAGCTAGGTAGTACGGTCAAGTGTAAAGAAAAACCTTCAATCCAACGGACCTCCACCGTTGGATTGAAAGCTTTCATTGTCTTGATCCTTCCTGTGAAGTTTGGTTGAGTTTCGCCGGCGGGATCTTTCGGATCTCGTCGGAGAAGGTTTACGGTTGCAGACGCAGGCGGGAGGTTAAAGATATAATCCTGGCCGTTGATTTTAATCCAATGGCTATAATTAATTCCACATTTACTCAATTAGCAGACAATCATTACCTTGCCAATTAGACCGCACCGCATGTAAAAGCATAATCCAACTATGTAAATCCGGATTTAATTAATTCAAAAATCACATGAAGCTTCAAATATTCATATCTCCTCACACACTTGGCTAATTTAGGTATTCTTATGCTCATTGGAAAGATCTTGAGGAGATCTTTAAAAGCCTTATGGCCTCAAGTTCTGATTTCTGCATGAAACTTGGTGAATTTCAGTAACTATCCTAGGGGTATTTTAGGTATTTCTCATAGTATTGAACTCACCATAGCTTGAGACCTTCGAAAATTGAATTTGGGCATGTCTCTGACATGTCCAAATTTCCTTTCCCTTATTTGAATTATTTAAGGGCATCTTTGAGTTATTTTGGGATTAGTGGTCATAGTTTGACCCCTAATTTCAAATTGACTTTATGATCTTTTAAATGTGAATTAGGATTTGAATGTTTGTGTAATGATTATGCTTTGAATAGGGAGGCTAGAGCAAAGAATTTCATCCCCTTCCAAGCCTAGGATAGTGAGCTAGCATTTTCCTAAGGTAACCTAGTGGTTACCTTTGGTGATTTGGTTAGCCACCTTAGGGGATTCATCTTGGGCTCAAATTCAGTGGACTTGGGCCTTGAGATCAGGTGATCTCATGGCCCAAGTTTCACTGGAATTTGTGCCCGTTTGGTCCATGAACTAGGAACCCAAAAATTTCCTCCTAGATTTGACCTAGAACCCTAATTAATTCATTGAAAATCCAAAAATTTCACATAAGGCCTCTAATTGCTCATAATTGAATCCTTAATCAATGAAAATTAAAAGCCTCATAATCAGACCTCTAAATTAACTTTAATTTAATGTTTAAGGAAAATTCATAATTAATTAGATTAATTAATTAAAATATTTAAAAATTTCAAAAAAAATCCCTAAATACTTGGAAACATGTCCTTAGGTCATTTTTGACCTTTGGGGTTGATTCCAAAAGGTTTGAGACTAATTTTGATCAAAATCTAAAAATTCCTTTAATTAGGCAATTTTAGAAAATCAAAAAATACCCTAACTTTGACAATTCGCCAATAATTCTAGAAAAATTCAATTTAATCAAAATAAAAGTCATTCAAACCTAATTAAAATATATTATTTTTTAAAAATGTCAAACTTTAAAATTAAGTCAAAGTCTAAAAGTCAACTTTTTAGTCAACCGTAGTTCAAATTTAGGTCAAAACTTCAAAAACTCATAACTTAATGTAGAAGATTCCAAATTGAGCAAACTCAAAGCCTAATTACTCATTTTAAGGTCTAATATTTAAAAAAAATTCAAATTCTAGAAATTACTTTAATTTTAAAAGTGAACTTTTGGCCCCTTAGTCAATGTAATTAAATAATTCCAGAAATTTCTAAAATTCAATAATTAATTTAAAATTCCTGAAAATTTTAACTTAATTATTCAAACCAGCAATCAACACTTAATTTAAATTTATCAATCGTTAACCTTAAATCAACTTAATCAACACCGATTACTACTAGGTAACATGGGTCTACGAGGCTATTAGCTTAGCCCCAATGTGAAATAAACTTCACGGTCTCGGTGAGCAATAAAAGTAGTAATCATTTAACTATTAAAATATACCTAAATAAAGCTTTAACACACTAATATTTACACTTAAACATAAATTTACCCATCGACCTCTAATAAATCTGAATATTAGTAATCATTTAACCACTTACCAAACTTAAGATCTACTCCAGCCATACAACCTTTTACACATACTCTAAATGATTTGCTAGGACAACAAACTCTAGTCTAGGTTAGGCCGGTGTTTACTTTTTAATATTATGTGCTGGATTTTCTGAATTTTCATTACATATTGTGATTGAAAGTTGACTGATATGAGTGTTTACTTATTTTAACTGCAATATATGAATTGATGTGATAGACGGTAGAATACCCTTAGGTTAGGAACGATCTGGTTGCTGACTGAGTTTTTTACAGGTGATCACACTCATGTAGGGCAATAAAATGGGGTTAAATTAATAATAATTTAAACTAATAAAATTTTTTGCATGTGCTTCGACTGCTTAACCCCCAAATAAACAAGGAGCATAGCTAAGTGTGGCTGAGGTTTAATTTAATACAAATATATAAACTGCTTAGGATTTATTTGATTTTAAATGCTTAGGATAACACTGTAGGAGAGTCTAAATTTTTTATTTTAAAATTGATGTAATTTATTTAAATTTAAGAGTTATGAAAGTTAAACATTTGAGTCGGGATACATAGATCCAAACTTGGATTCCAAATAGGAAAGGACATCCTTTAGGGGAGGGTCCTCTTCTATTTAAAAGCCCAAATTTAGATCATTTTACTACCTAAAGTGAAAAGAATAACCTCCCCTTTGGGGGAAGAGTTTTTTTTTTTCATTTGGGTATTCATGTACAATGAATCTAAGGAGAATGAGGAGCTAAAGACAAAGCGTATTCCACTTAAAGTTAACTTGCATCTATCCTAGGATTAGAATCCAGGTTTGTGGTTAGTGGTGCCCGACCACTCTTAATTTATGTAAATTTTGAATTATAATAAACATATAATTTACTTATGGACATTTATTTAATTAGTTTGATTAATTAATGTGTTTGATTTACTTTACTTGCGTATAAGATTACATATTTTTCTTAATTTTTTGGCATTTTGAATGCCATCTTTTATTCTACCTGTTGACCTCATTTTTGTATGAGCTCAGTAGGACCAATCCAGACCTTAGGATCTTTCCAATCCTTAGGATCAATCTTAACCCTAGGATCAATCTGATCTTAGATCAATCCAAACGTTAAGATCAATCCAAATTCAAATCAATCCTGACCCCAGATCAATACAATTTAAGACAAATCTAGATTCTAGGATTCTCCTAGACTTCAGACCCTAGGATCTATTCTAGACCCTAGGATTCTACCTGACTCTAGATCATATGATCCTCTTAGATCCTAGGATTCTCCTAGATCTATCTAGAGCTTAGGATTCTTCTAGATCCTAAGACTATTCTAGATCCCAGGCCTTAGGACTTCCAGACCCTAGGATCTTCCTAGAATCCAGACTTTAGGTTATATTCTAGATCCTAAGAACCTGCTAGATCTCAGACCTTAAGATTTCCTAGACTCTAGGATCTCCTAGATTTCAGTCCCTAGGATCCACTCTGGACCCTAGGATTTCCCTAGATCAATTTAGATCTTAAGATTCTCCTAGATCTTAGATCTATCCAGATCTCAAATCCATTCAAACTCCAGACCAGTCCAAGCTTTAAATCAATCTATCCAAAACTCAAATCAATCTAGAATTCAAGTCAATTCAAATCCCTGACCAATCCTGACCTTCAAACAACCCAGATTTAGTTGCTCTAGCCTCTGACCTGACTTTAATCCTATCTAATCATCTAAAATCACACAAATGATTATAAATGATTTAGATAGTTCAAACCCTATCATTCAAGCTCAAAATCCAATTCAAAACCAGATTTTCAGATTCAAATCCAAGGCTAAAGGTCTAAGTTCTGAAAGCCTTTTCCAGTTAATCTTTGAACATTTCAAAACCCTATCAAATGACCTCTGATTCAAGATCTGTCAGTTCCAAACTGATGTGACATGTCTCTAGAGGTAACCCTCCAAATTTGAGCTCATTCTGAGATCTCTAACCCCAGAAACTGAATTGAAATCCAAAGGCTGTAAAACCTTCAAATATTTACAGTCTATGCCACTGGACCTACCACCCAGTGGGTTTTGACCCTGGAGCTTTCTTCAAAGCCTCCAATCACCTCCAGACCCTTGATCATGACTCATTGAGCAATAAACTGCATTTTGTTGGACTCAATTTGACCCCCAGTTGACCAGGGGTCAAAATGACCAAAATACCCCTATGGGGTGTGAATAGTCACTTTGGTCAAATGAGCTCCAAATCAAATGCAGTCACTTCCAGTAAATTTCAAATGTCAAACCAAACCCATTGAACCTAGAGCCAGCCCCTGGGTCAACCTGGTTGACCAAGTCAACCTAGTTGACCAAGTCAACCTAGTTGACTTAGAAGGCCCCTTTAGGGTCAAAACAGATCATTCTGACCAAATGACCTCCTCAGACCTTGGGACCACCTCTATTGGTCTCCAAATGTCATTTCAAATCTGTTGAACCCATTCCCAAACCCTGGACCCACCTGGTTGACCGAGTCAACTAGGGTTGACCTAAAAGGCCCATTAAGGGCCCAAATAGGTCATTTTGACCAAACAACCCCTCCAGACTTTGAGACCCCCACCAGTAGACTCAGAATGTCATTCTAAACTGGTTGGACCCAACCCCTGACCCTGGGTCAACCTGGTTGACCAAGTCAACCCAGTTGACCTATTAAGCCCTTTAAGGACCCCATAGGCCCATTTGACCCAAATGACCTATTTGACTCCTGAAAACACTCCTACCAGACTTCAAATATCACTTGAGATTGATCCAGCTCAAACCCTGGCTCTGGGTCAACCTGGTTGACCAAGTCAACCTAGGTTGACTAGTTCAAGCCCTTAAGCTTCTCTACTTTGAATCAAACCTTATATGCATCCAAATCTTTCAAACTTACCTCAAATTATGATTCAAATATTTTCAAATCCTTTTAAAGTCAAATCACTTTGAGTTTGACCAAGTCAACACATTAGACTTGATTAATCTCTCCTACCTTAGGTCAAATCAAGCTATAACATCAAATCCCATTCAAACAAACCTTTTAAAAACCCTCAATCTTGTTCCAATCTATAATTCAAACACATTTGAACATATCATGAGTCAAATTATGGTTGATTTGACCAAGTCAACCCATTAAGACTTGGTCAAATCTCCTTAAATTCCCTTATTTCCATTCAAACCCCAATCCTTAAGCCTCCATCCCCTTTGAATCAACCCAACCAGCTCTTAAGGCTTCCTTCATGCCACCTCCCCAGTCAACAAGTCAAGTTGACTGGTCAAACAGTCAAAACAAGGCTAAGGAAGAGTCAAGCTTGGTCAAATGACCTTCCAAACTTAATCCACCCCATTTAAGGAACCTCCAGCCATCTTAATCAGCTTCTGGAAGTTTCTTAAGCTCTCCTAACCTATGGATTAGAGCTTAAGCCATCTATAGTGGTCCCAAAGCCCATGTGAAACCAATAAGACCTTTCCACATGGCTTGTACCACCGTCCTTTTATTCTCTGCCATGCTAACAAACTTGGGACATATGGCAGCATCCCAGAAGACCGTCAAATTGATCCTAGCCGTCTATTTGATCTATAGTAGTTAGAATAGGGCAAAACCCTATTTGGAGCTATCATTCTCACTTGAGCATTCTCTCTCCACTAAAACCCTCCCAGAGCACAATCTCAATTCGTTCGAGCTTCCCAGACCTCCTCCCACACATTCCAAGCTCAAACCAGCCGATCAGACCTCGCCGGAGAGGAGATTCCGCCCACCTTTGCTTGAAGATCGTCCCAGGCCTTTAGCTCAAGATCCAGACGTTATCTGCCCTTGAAGTCTTCTGAAGGAGTAATCTAGGACAATCTACAAGTTCAACAAGCTTTAAATCATCCAAAATGATCAATCCTATCGAGGTAACGAGCTAACCCTAACTTAGAATGTTTAGGATTAAATAACTTTTTAAATAGAGTGTTTTAGAACGCGAATTCAAATCCACATAGTTCTTAAAATATTGATAAAGCTCTGCCTAAATTTTTATAAATTTTGGTTTAGCCGTTTACGAGATCCGAGCATTCTTCTTCATTAGGTTTCGGTTTGATAAACGATTGAACTGTATGTTTTCCGGGCCGTTGATCTCGAGATCAACGGCCCAGATCGTGCCATACCGGATAGAATCCTATCCGCGCAGTTCAGCATTTCGTTTAGATCTCGATTCGACGGCATCCCAGCCGTTGATTTCAAAACGCGGGACATCTGACGATCGAAATGCGAGCTGACGTGTTTAAGTAAACGCGGCTCGATTTCGTGTTGTCGCCAATCATTGGAAATGATTGCGCGGCGGCGCAATCATTTCCAATGATTGGCCCGCCGCCGCGCTGCTTGAATCTGGCAAATAATAGGCTGACACGTGGCCCGCCGCGCCGCCATTTCGTTATAATTAATTTAAATCCATTTTAAAATGTGTTTTAATTCAGTTTTCTTTAAAAAATCACAATAAATCAAATACAAAATCAAAAAATTCATGCAATATATCAAATTGTTCATTTTTTTATCCTCTTTCATTTAAAATTAATTTCAACTAAAAATTTTATAAGGGTTTCAAATAATTTCAGTCATGCTATTTTATGTTTTTGATCAATATTTTATTAAATAAAGACCCAAACGATCTGAAATTTGGCATGATTATTTTTAAAAATATTTATAATCTCCAGTAATTTTCTTATACCTCTTTGAGCTATATTTTGTTAATTATTAAATTTTCAAGTCAAAGGATGTATATATACTTATATGTATTTCAAAATTATATTATAAATAAGTTTTAACTTAATTGCATGCCTTTAGACCCTCATTGGAACATT
Source organism: Dendrobium chrysotoxum (assembly GCA_019925795.1). Taxonomy (NCBI): domain Eukaryota; kingdom Viridiplantae; phylum Streptophyta; class Magnoliopsida; order Asparagales; family Orchidaceae; genus Dendrobium; species Dendrobium chrysotoxum. The sequence goes on from CM034309.1 coordinate 58,645,513, forward strand.
TAGACAGAGCTTCATCAAGAAAAATAGACCTATGAGGATTTAATAAATATTTGGAGAATAAATTTAATGCCATTTGAACTTTATTTCATTTGATTATTCCCCAAACTTTCAATCAATTAGGTTCAATCCTTAGCTATGTTAGAATATCATGTCTCTTTGATATAACTTAGCTTTTTTGAACCTATTTGATATATTAATGCCTTTTATTTAAGCTTTCAAACATTTGAATCTTCATTTGATTCAAATGTTTGAAAGTTCATTTATCTTTATACTTTTTAGTTTTAGTACTCCTGTTAGATTGATTGATATGATTGTAATTAATATTCAAAAAGGGTTAGTTGAACATTGATTTAAATCCACAAAACCTAATGACATCATTAAGGACAATAATTAAGGACCTAATTAGAGAATTTAGAATAATTCTAATAATTAGGATACACTTCAAATTGACTTGAAACTTTGAACATTTGAACATAGTTACACCCTAAGCTCATAGAAAAATTCCCACTGGATTTTGAAATCATTAAGCCCCTTAATTAACTTAATCAAGTTTAAACCTTAATTAAACCCTTAAAACCTTCCAAAAATTATAATAAATCAAATTTAAATCTAAAAATTACATATAATATCTTAAACTGACCAGAATTGAACCCTTAATCAATAAAAAATAAAAGCCCCTTGACTGGACTTCAAAATTAAGTTTAATTTAATTTTAATTGAAATTAAATATTTAATTAATTTAATTAATTAAAAATAATTAAAAATTCCAAAAATTTCTCAAACACTTGAAAATCACTCCTTAGGTCATTCCTGACCTTTGGAGTTGATTTCAAGGAGTTTGGAGGTCATTTGGATTCAAGTCATAAAAATGGCTTTAATTAAATAAATTAAATAATTCATTAAATACTCAAAACTTCAAAAATTCATAACTAATTCAAATGAACTCCAAATTGAGCAAACTCAAAGGCATACAACTCATCTTAAGCTCTAATATTTGTTAAAAATGTTAAGTTTCCAGAAATCTATCAATTTTGAAAAAGTCAACTTTTGGTCAAACTTAGTTCAAATTCAAGTCAAAAACTTCAAACCTTCATAATAAAATCTAAAAAAATCTAATTTCTGTGTACTTACTGTCTAACTGATCGTATTAAGGTCTAGTATTTTAATAAAATATTAAGTTTCCAGAAAACACTTTAAATTAAAAAGTCAACTTTTGACCCTTGAATTAAATCATTAAAATAATCCAAAAATTCCAAAATTCAATAAATCTCCAAAAATTCCAGAAAACATTAATTCAAACTTAAAACCAACAACCAATCAAATTTAATTAAAATTTAATCAACCTTCAAACATTAATCAAACTCAAATCACTTAATTATATCGGGTACCACTGGGTAACCCAGGCCTACGAGGCTATTAAATTAGCCCCAAGGAAGGTGAAATAAACTTCACGGCCTCGGTGTGAAACAAAGGTGGATCCAATAAACAATCAAAATCAAATTTAAAATTAATTTTAAGTCATTAAGATTTAAACTCAAATTAAAACCCCATTAAGCCTTTCAACCAACTTGAACCTCAAGCAACTTCAATCAAGTGCCTATTTAGGACACATCAAAGCCACACTACCTACCTCACACACTTTAGATGATTTTCTAGGACAACCAACTCTAGTCTTAGGCTAGGCCGGTGTTTACTTTTCTGTTGTGTGCCGGGTTTTCGAGTTTTTACTGCATGATGTTTGCTAGTAGTAGAATTGATGTGTTTGTTTACTTATTTACTGTACTCTGTGATGTGATTGATTGTACGATTAGATCTACCCCTAGGCTAGGGACGATTTATACTAATTCAATCTTATGCATGTGGCCATGCTCATACATGACAATTAAATTAAAGGGGGTAAAAATCATAAATATTAAATTGCACAGGTGCTCCAGAATGCTTAAGTCCCCCTTTAAAATTAAATGAGCATGGCCAAGTGTTGCTGGTTTGAGCTTTTTTTTAATTTTTAACATATAACTGCTTGGGATTGTTGACCTCGTATTTGACCCATTAAGCCCTTAATGGGTCGAATCAAATCCTAATTAATTCGAACCCCTCTTGGGCTCGATCCACTTCTTCCTTGGATCTCTTTGACTAGGTTGACCAAGTCAACCCTTGACTTGGTCAACCCAAGTCATAATGGGTCAAATACACCCATTAAAGCCCATTTAGATCCTATTTAAAGCTCTAAAATCCTTCCTAATGTTCCTTAGACTGAAATCTCGTCCTAATCAAGCCTATTTCCCTCCAAATAATCACTAGGATTGATCCCAACCGTCCATGATAGGGTTAGGGGCTTTAAATAGGAAGAATTAAGGCTTGTTTAAGGGCTTTTTCTTTGCTCTCTTCCGCTCTAGACCTCCAGAGCCTTTGAGATTTCGTGGGAGAGTTCCCTTGGACTCCCTCTCCCTTCCCCAAGCCAAATCCGGCCGGTCAGACCCCGCCGACGGTGAGAACTCCGGCGAACCGGGCTTAGAATCCTTCCAACGCTTCTTGCATCTGATCCAGACGTTGGGAGCCTAAGGTGTCTTCTACAACTTTGTGCGTGGACAGTCAACAAGTTCAGAGAGCCCTTATACACCCAAATCCATCCATAAACCAAGGTGAAAACTCAAACCCTAGCATAGATCACTTAGGGTTAAATAGCTTTCTAAAAAGTGTGTTTCAGACCGAGAAATTGGTCCCACACGAATGCTCTTCATCTCTAATAGCTAGGTTTCAAATTTCGTAGCGTTTCATTGCCTGGATCGCAAGAACGAACCAAATTATCGTTCTAGGGCTTGGGTTGAGTTTCGCTACAGCTAGGGGAGATTAGGACCATTGATCTAAAGATCAATGGTCAAGATCCTGTCGGACCGTGGATTCGAGCAGGCGTGTATTTGGATCCCGCGGTCTTCCCCTGGTCTGGCTCAATCTAAGCCGTTAATCTCAACCGCGGCTGATCCTACGGCTGTTGTTCCGCGCCGAGGTTTTAAGTGAGGCGGGCCCCGCCGCGCCAATCATTGGCAATGATTGCGCGGCGGCGCAATCATTGCCAATGATTGGCCGCAGTTAGCGCGGCCAATCAGAGGCCGCCACGTGGCCCAAGTTTAAAAAAAAAATTTTTTTTTTTAATTCTTTCTACATTATTATTATTATTATTATTATTATTATTATTATTATTATTATTATTATTATTATTTTCATAATAATATTATTATATTAATATCCACATTATTATAATATTATTATTTTTATAATAATAATATTATTATGATGATATTAACATTATTATTATTTTAACAATAATATTATTATGATTAATTTTTTTTATTATTATAATATTAATTATTATTATTATTAGTATTATTATAATATTAATATTATAATTAATAATATTATTATTTTAATAATATTATTATTATTATGATTAATATTTTTATTATTATAATATTAATTATTATTATTATTAGTATTATTATAATATTAATATTATAATTAATAATATTATTATTTTAATAATATTATTATTATTATGATTAATATTTTTATTATTATAATATTAATTATTATTATTGTTATTATTATTATAGTATTAATATTATAATTAATAATGATATTATTTTAATAATATTATTATTATGTTGATATTTATATTATTATAATATTAGTATTTGTTATTATTAATATTATTATAATATTAATATTGTTAATTAATAATATTATTATTATCTTTAATAATAGTATTATTGTGTTAATATTAATATTATTATAATATTAATATTTATTATTTTATATTATTATAATATTTTGATTATTATTATTTAAATTTATTTTAAAATTCAGATATTATTATATCTGATTTGTTTTAAAATTATTAATTTTTTTTATTTTATTTTAAATATTAATTATTTTAAAATATTTAAAATTTATTTTTAACCTATTTATCTTAGAAAAATCATAACTTTCTCGTTTTAAACCGGAATTTGACGCACAATACCTTAAACTTTTCAGAAAAATATGAATTTGAATTTAAAATTATTTCCTGTATGTGATTCTGTCATTTCTGGATGTTTTTTTTTGTATTCCTATGTTATTTAATTATTTAAATATTATTTAATTAATATAATTGATTATTTTAAAATAAAAATTATTTTTAAAACCCCCTTGGTGGCTGGTAGACCTCCCATGTTTATGAACTGAAGTATTTTCAATTATCTTATTTTTAAATTTACATTATTATTATTTATAATATTTATGTATTTTAAAAATGAGTTTAAAATTACATATTATTTAAATCCCCCAATTTTGGGAGGTCCACCCCTTATGAAATCTTAAACCTAGGCTATGTATATGAAGAGCAATTCGTGTGGGAGAAGGATTAGTGAATGATTGTGTCCCAATCATTCACTAATCACTTCATTAGGCTTCTTTACTTAGTGTTTTCGTAGTCCTTGCATGTGTAGGTTGCACAAACACTTAGCCTAGGCTCTCCTAGATCTAAGGACATGGTTTGGTGTGTTTATACTTGCTGCATCTACCCTCTATGTTGTGCCTAAGGGTTAGTTACTTCATTTCATTCCTATATAACGTAGTGACATCGCAAGGACAACAATTAAGGATCGTCTAGCAAACTTAGAAAAATTCCAGGAATTAGGGTAGAACCCTGAATGACTTGAAATTTGAAACACTTAAACATAGTGACATCTGGAACCCTCTAGATTTTTTTTAGGAATTTTCTGGACTCTTTAAAACACTTAATTAGCAAACCCTAACTTACCCGTTAATTAAGCCTTAGAAACTTCAGAAAAATCTAATAAATCCATTTTTAAATCAGAAAAATACCCATAATACCTCAAACTCTCCAGAATTCAGTCCCCAACCTTAGATAATTAGGGCCCCTTAATTGAACCTTAATCTAGACTTTAATTCAACCTTAATTAAAAATCACCTTTTTGCCTTAATTAAATCATTAAAAATTATTAAAAATCCCAAACTTTCCCCAAACACTTGGGAACACCCTCTTAGGTCATTTCTGACCTTTGGGGGTGATTCCAATCAGTTTGGAGCTGATTTGGGCCAAAACCCCCAAAATACCCCTAATTAGGCAATTTCGATAATTCCTTTAATTGCCCCAACTTCTAAAAATCATAACTAATTATAGAAAATTCCAAAATGGGCAAACTAAAAGGCACCTAACTCTAATTAAAGTCTAGTATTTGTTAAAAATATTAGGTGTCCAGAAATCAATCTAAAACAAAAAGTCAACTCTTCGGTCAACCGTAGCCTATAGTCTAGGGCCCGAAACTTCTAAAATTCATAACTTTGCGTAGGAAACTCCAAATCTAGCAAACTAAAAGGCATTCAACTCACATTAAGGTCTAGTATTTGTTAAAAATATTAGGTGTCCAGAAATCAACTTAAATCAAAAAGTCAACAATCCGGTCAAACTTAGTTCAAAAACAAGACCAAAACTTCAGAAATTCATAACTTTGGATAGAAGAATCCAAATCGGGCATGCTAACTGTCTAACTGATCAGGTTAAGGCCTAGTATTTTATAAAAATATTAGCTGGTCATAAATACCCTTTAATCAAAAAGTTAATTTTGGACCCCCTTTTACTTAGTGTATAGGTGGACCCCGAACCCCCCTAAAACTCACTAATGCAATTTAAACTTTAAATATTATTACCCTAAGAATTAAAATTGATCCACACATTAAATCAACTAAGATAGATCTCAATTCACTAATATTTGGACTTTAAATAAAATTCACTTTTCAGACCTACAACCAACCTGGACAGTAGGCAATTGTAACTAACTACCCAGCTTAGGATCTACCTCAGCCACACAGGCTTTTACACACACTGTAGAATTGTTTGCTAGGGCACCACTTTTAGGCTTAGGTTAGGCCGGTGTTTACTTTTCTGCTGCGTGCCGAGTCTTCCGGATTTCATTGCATGTTGTGATTGAACTATTGGTGTGTTTGTTTACTTTTACTGCACTCTGGGAAATGATGTGATTGCACGATAGACTACCCATAGGTTAGGATCGAGGTTGATACTAATGATGTTTTCTGCAGGTGGCCATGCTCATGCAGCGCTAAATATAAGGGGGGCAATAATCATGATTTAAAAATTAATGCTGTTTTATGCAGGTGCTTCAGAAATTGCTCAGCCCCCCTAAATAAATGAGGGCTAATTGAAAATCATTATAAATTGCTACAGGTGCTCCAGAGCTTGCTTAGCCCTCAAACATTTAAGAGCATGGCCAAGTGTGGCTGTGATGAGTATTTTCATTTCTATATAAATTGCTTGGGATAATATAAAATTACTTGGGTTGATTTTTTTTAGGATAACCTTGCAGGAGAGTCTAGATTTACTGCTTTCATTTAATGTAAATGGTTTGTAACTTGGTGTTGAGTTGTGAAAGTTTATTTTGAGTGGGGATACAAGAATCCAAAGGTTGGATGCCCAAAGAGAAAAGGACACCCAATATGAGGATAGTCCTTTTCTGTTTGAGAATCCAAATTTAGATTATTCTACTACCCGAGGAGTCCAAGGAAGCTGAGGTCCAAGGAGTCCGAGGAAGCTCAGATCCAAGGAGTCTAAGAAAGAGAAGATCAAGAAGATGAAGACCGAGAGTATCCCACTCAAAATAACTTGCGTCAATCTTAGGATTAGAAATCCGGGTTGTTGGCAGTGGTGCCCGGCCACTTTAATTTTCTGCAGACCCTGGGTTGTAATTAAGGGCAGTTGGCCTATGGACATTTATTAATTTGTTTGGATAATTTTGATGTGTTTTATGATTGTGTGCCTCTAGGATTGTTTGCTTTTCTTAGTTTCTTGGCGCTTTGCATGTCGCTTTTGTTTTAGCCTGGATTTCGTTAGGCTCTTTAAGGACTAAAACTTTTTCTACTCCCAACTAACATTCAAAATTTTAAGATTTAAATAATTTAGAAACTTAACGACCTAGGGAATTGCCGGAATCGTCCGGGGTAGCATGCATATCGTTGCATTTCTCTCTTTCCTTCTATAAGACACTTCCCCGCCCGTGGGTAGAGTCCGAATAATCTGACCTATGAGGATGAGGTGCCGGACCTGGGGAAGCCCAGTCTAATTCTAAAAATTATTTTTATAAGCCTTTTTAAAGTTCTATGCATACCTGATTCGGATACTCTAACTAGCATGCATTGCATTAGAAACTAACTAAATCAAAATTTTAATTGCATTAGTCTTAGGAGCATACACCCTACATAAGTCCAGGGCCAATTAGGAAATCCTCTAGATGTCGGCCCTATCTCCGAGAACTATAACCCACCTACCCATCCTTCATAAATGACTGGACAGCATGGTTTTAAAGCGATTAGGTGGTTAGCTGGCTCCCCCTTCCAGGCCGGGGTAAGTCCAGGTTTTGCATTGCATTAGTTAGGACACGGGTGTTAATGTTGCGTAGAACACTAAACCCATCATAGGTTCAGGATTCAAGGCTACTATTATTCCGTAGTACGCCTCATCAGTAGGTAGGTCTTCTGTCTTCCAGAGACCCTAAACCCTACATATCTGCGTCACACGGATGACGCCACCTCCATCCTTCCCTCCTGCATGTTTCGAGTGCATGATTTATTTATTTTTCTCTAGTTTCTTCTCACTACCTTAGTCCCTCCGGATGCTGATGTGAGCCGTGCATGTTGACTAAGCCTAGTTGAACCTCTCTTTCCCTTCGAGTAGGACTTCCTAGTCTCTGCCCTATGTGCCAATCCCAATTTTGAAAGAATAATGTAGAATCCTTAATCGAGAGTATTCGCAGGCTCCGGCTTGAGATGTAATTAACCACGGGGGCTTGCGCCCGTGGGAAACCGCATCCCACTCTCAAATAAACCCCATTCGAGCTAATGTATCGGGTGGGGGAAACCCGTTGTGATGATAAGGTCATATATATTATTACCCATCGGGGTGTGCTGGTGAGAGCCACTATCCTCAATGGTTAATCATATGCATGATCGAATCTGCCCTTCCATTGGCCAGATACTGTCTCCCCTCGCGGGGCGATGGTGTTTGTTGTTCCTTTCGGAGGTCCACAGGTTTCTGGCGACCATGGTGGGACAAGTTTCTCTCTCCATCTTTGGATTCTATATTATTCTTTCTTGTGTGTACTCCGGGATTGGTACTCCTTAGATTAGGTCCGTCCCACTCTTAGTTAGGGTCCTTCCTTAGTTAGGATCGTCCTTCTTTTTCTTAGTTAGGGTTCCCCCCCCCCCCCTAGCTAGGTTTCTTTCTTTCCGTTCTTCTTAGTTAGGGTTTCCCCCTAGCTAAGCTTCCTTTCCTTCTGACCTTCTAGGTCATTCCGTTCCCTATCTATCATTCATCTTCTCGTTATTTCTTACTAATCATTTTAAGTTTCTTTTCTTCTTTTTGGCAGACAGTGCCATGGCTTCCTTCGTGCCTTCCGTTACTTTCAGTTTTGGTTCTGACGCGCGGGTGACACTTCCTGAGTCCCTGCTAGCCAGTCCTCCCACTGGAGGAATCACTTTTGGTTCCTTCACTGACTCGGCCTTCGTCACTCTTGGCGGGCCGACCCCTGCCGAGGCTGCTGCCTACTCTCCTCCCCAGAGGAGGGCTCGCGCAGCCATGCGACCTTTTGGACGTCCAGTTGCTCGGCGGACAGCCCGGGCACCTGCTCGTCCTACTCCTGTTCGTGTGCAGCCGGCACACCCTGTGGTTAGGCAGCCAGTGCCTAGACCACTCCCTGTTCAGCCCACTCGTCCAGCGGTTAGGCGACCAGTGCCTATCGCACATGTTGTTCAGGCTGCCCCGGCCCCTCAGCGCCGGCAGGCAGTAGTTACCCCTGTTGTTACTCCGGCAGAGGTAGCTCGCGTTCGGGTTCCCCCTCCTTCTTCCTCCAGGAAGAGGGGTGCCCAGACCGAGGCTCCTTCGCCTTCCTCCCGTCGGGTTTCAGCTTTCGCTTGACTGTCTCACCCAGAGACCCTCGTGCAGACCCCGACACTTCCCGTTCCCCCTGCCACTCAGGTGGTGGGTTCAGATGTTGCTTCGTCTTCCGCCTCCGGCCTTGGGAGAAGGGCCCGGAGGAATAAAAATCGTAGACTTCGGTTGGCTGCATCCGAGGCAGATAGACAGCGGATGGCAGATTCGTTGGCTCACCAGGAGCCAGTCCAGAGGAGAGTGGTCCCTAGGCAGCGGGCACCACGACCAGTTGCAGTTTCCCCTACCCCGGACGTTACAGTTGCCCCTGAGATAGCAGCGGTTCAGGGAGGACGCTTCTCCCCACTGACACACAGTGGTGATGAGGAGGACGTTGCTCGCATTGCGGTGGCCCCTCCTGTCGCTACTACTTTATCACGCGCTATGGTCCCTAGGGATGATGCTGCTCGAACCCTCTCTCAGAGGATTCGGAGTATTATCCGCTTAGCGCGGGGTCGAGGCCCTGTCAGTCGAGAGAGGTTACTCCACCAGATTTCTCAGGCGTCCGTTCAGTTGCAGAGACAGACTGCTAGACAGAGGTACAGGTGGCAGAGAGGACAGCCACCCAGGCAGCCTGTTAGTTCAGTTCCGTTGGCGAGACCACAGACAGTTACTCCGGTTGTTGGATGACGCCCACGTCGTCGTGGACAGAGGCAGCAGTTAGAGCCTCCCGGACCCCAGCTCCCTTCAGTTGTAGTAGCCCCGCAGCAGTCAGTTGTCCCTACTAGGTCCCGTCGCAGCAGATGGGTGTGGAGACGACGACAGGCAGAGTCCCCTGTCGATGCAGTACAGCCAGTTCAGGCAGTTGAGCAGTTAGAGGCAGTTGTTCCCTCCGGATCAGAGGCAGTTCCGATGGTCTGTGATGCAGCAACGGACGATGATGTTGCAGTTTCTCCTAGTGGTTCACCGGTTCGGGCAGAGCCAGCCCTTAGCCCTTACGAGACTTCTTCCCCTTTGAGTCCGTATGCAGAGGACTTCCATCAGACCCTCTACGAGGATGAGGCACTTGAGGATGATTTACTCGAGGAGGAGTCAGATGGAGACATACCGGTACACAGAGTGTGTGTGGTTACTAGACGTGGCCACTCAGACGAGCAGATAGAGGCAGATGATGATGATGAGCAGGGAGAAGCTGAGGTAGGAGGATCTCCCCGGTCAGTTGAGACAGATGCCACAGTACTACAGTTACAGACTCAGATGGCAGAGATGGCCATGGCCATGGCAGCGATGACAGCTCAGTTGACAGCTTTGGGGGCGATGCCCCAGATGACGGGCGTAGGCACTCCTGCTACGTCCAGGGACGAGCCAGCAGCACCACCTGTAGTAGCACCGGGTCCTGTGGGAGTAGACAGGGCCCAGAGAGCAGTTCCAGTGGCACCTACAGCAGTTGCTTTTACTACCCCAGTCCAGAGTCAGTCAGTTCAGTTGTCAGCCGGACAGATTCAGGATCTGATTGCCCAGAAGGTCGAACAGGCCATTTCCTCCAGGAAGTCCGGAGAGGTAGTTAGCAGGGGGCGTCCTTACCCAGTAGAGTACGAGCACGAGCCCTACCCCCCTGGTTTTGTCCCTCCTAGGTTCAGAGTCTTTGATGGGTTTGGGAACCCGAGGCAACACGTGGCCCAGTACCGAGCCATCTGTTGCAACATAGGAGGGAACGATGCACTGATGTTGAGACTCTTTGTCAGCAGTTTAGTTGGGTGGCCTTTGCCTGGTACGCCGACCTCCCCAACGATTCAGTACGCACCTTTGCAGAGTTGGAGCAGTTGTTTGTTCAGAGGTTTGTCAGTGCAGAGCACCGAGTTACAGTTGGAGAGCTAGTTGTGACTAGACAGCGGCCCCGAGAGCCTCTCACAGATTACATAGTCAGATGGAGGAACCTCAGCCTACAGTGTGAGCCCCAGTTACAGGAGCAGCATGCAGTAGAAATTTTGTTGAAGAACATAGATGGTCCGATAGCACCTTATCTGAAGGGTTTCAGCATTAGAACCTTTCAGAAGTTGTTGACAAAGGTGATCAGTTTACAGGACAGCATACCCGATGCAGTCCCTCCTAAGGTTGAGAGTCAACCTTCACGTAGACCTCAGCGGCAGGAGTCATCAGGAGCACCTCCACCTAGGAGAGGGGAGGTACACAGTACTTACGGGCCATCAGATAAGGGCAAGAAGCCCTTAGTCAGTTCAGCACCACCTCAGCAGTCTCACACACCGGGCCAGTCGGCAGTGCAGTCTAGACCCTCCCGTAGGACCCCAGAGAGTCAGCAGTACCTACGGGAGAAGCTTAGTAAGGAATATCCCTTTAAAAGGGAAAGTGTGATGAAGATCTTCAAGTTCCTTACTAAGAGAAACATCTTAACATTCCCGAACAACAATAGAGTGGAAGAGGAAGGGCAGACAGAACACCCACTCTATTGTCCATTTCACAGACATATCGGGCATGTCATAGAAGACTGCTATGTGTTCAAGGACAGAGTTGAGAAGCTCATGGCTAGTGGGCAGATCCACCTACAGGACAGCGACCTGGTTCAGCCCAAGGGCAAGACACCTCAGACAGTTCAGATGATCTCGGGCTCCAGTAGTTGTAGTGACAGTCAGAGTGGCAGACAGAGCAGTCGTAGCAGATCACCCAGAGGTTCTGAGGGGGAGTGGCAGTTAGCACTCTCTCGGAAGACGAGGCAGATGATCCGGCAGACAGTTCAGAGTTCAGAGGCAGTTGAGAGGAGGCCTACCCAGGCCAAATCGACAGTTGCCAGCCCAGTTTCTTCGCCAGCACCTTTTTCTTCTCCTATTGTAGTGCCTACTGAGCACATTTCTTTTCCTATTTTATGTAATAAAAAGATGTATGAAAAGGAAAAGTTTGTTGTAACTTCTGAGGGGAAGACGGGACGCCTTCCAGCACTTACGCTGAAGGATTTCGTTCTCCCTTCAACTGATGATGAAATAATAGAAGAAGGTGATTCTGGCTACTTCTGGTGTTCTGCTCCTACTTTTATTTCTTCTAGCACTCGCTCTTTCAATATTTTACATGTTTCTTATGATGGTTCTGTATGTGATGAAGAGTCTGAGTGTGATGAGGAACCAGTCTTTATGATTCCGGAGGGTGGTTGTTACATGGATTCAGAAGATGAATCCGAGAACCCACTCCAGTTACTTTCCTTGGAGCCAACACATGCCATCACCGTTGAACCAAGTGAATCTCCTGTCAAAGATGACACGATACAGGAAGTTCACTTGCGTTCAGGGAAGGTTCTTCCACCGAGGATGGCTAAAAATATAAAAGAGAAAGATAAGAACATTGTTACCCAGCAGGACGATCCTATCCCTTCCTCCCAAGAGCAGTCTAGGGAAAAAGGGAAAGGCCCTCAGCTGGAGGTCGATTACAATGTGTTGGCCCATTTAAGGAAAATTCCTGCCCTTCTCAGTGTCTATGACGCTTTGATGATGTCTTCTGACTTGAGAGAGACCCTGGTAAAAGCACTACTCGAACCAGAGTCCTATCAAGCCTTCTTTGCTTCCGAATCTGTTGGAGATGCATGCCTTTTGAGAGAGATGCCGTGCATTACCTTTTCAGATCGTGATCTCCTCTTGGGTACCTCTGATCACAATCGTCCTTTGTATGTCACCGCTGAAGTCAATGGTTATGAGTTGAACAGGGTCCTCATTGACCAAGGAGCTTCAGTAAACATTCTGAGTTATGAAACTTTGAAGAGCCTCTCCCTGGGTCATTTGAAGTTAACCTCCGATAAGATTATGTTGAAAGGCTTCAATGACCAAGGACAGCGTGCCCTAGGGTCTATCACCCTACCCCTGAAGTTTGGAAATTTCCTTACTGAGGCGAAGTTTCATGTGATCGAGGCAGATACTTCATACAGGGCTCTCTTAGGAAGGCCCTGGATTCATGAGTATGGAATGGTGCCCTCCACCCTGCACCAATGTGTGAAGTATATGAGGAATGAAGTCGAGTACTCCATTCCCGGGGATACCCAACCCTTTTTCGTGCATGAGGTCTCTATTTACGATGATGCTGAGCATTACATACCTCGTAAGAAGAGTAAACCTCCTTCTGCCCAGTCACCAGTGACACCTGCCAGTACTGTACAGGGTCCTGTACAGCTACCTGTGCAAGGTCCGTCACAGGTTAGTATTGAGGCAGATACCTCCACTGCAGATCCTGTTAGATCTCCTTTCCAATTTGCAGTTGGGCACGATGTTCCCCCTAGTAGAGGTAGGGGAGAGCGAGGTAGAGGTAGAGGTAGAGGATCGACTCGCCCGCCGCGAAACTACGATACTCAAATCCCTCCTCCCTCATATCTTTATGCTTCTCCTTTGACTGTCGAGTCCGACTCCTCTAACGATGAGATGATCACTACCCCTCATCGCTCAGCTCCCTCACCAGCCCCGTACTTCACTGATTATAGTTCACTGCCTACCTTTTGTAGGTACCTGATACCCGAGGGTGGTTTAGTTATTGACAGTGGTTCAGACGAGGAAGTAGACCCCCGACGTCAGACCACTAGTCAACAATCCTTTTCCCGTCAGATACGTGGAATAAGAGTTGAGGAGTCTCACCAAAGATCTTTGGTTACCCCCTCCACTAGTGACGGTGGTGCACTACAAGTTAGGGGTCGCCCTCCGCCTCCTCTGTACGAAACCTTTGTGCCACCACGATCTAGTGAGTGTACCTCGTTATCCCATAGTGTAGGTGCCCCACTGGGTCCTGGGAGTCAGGGTTCAGCGGAGACCGCTATGGATAACAGGGTCACAACTGCCCCTCGTTATTTTTCCCCTTTCGTGGAAGACTGCGTAGAGCGGGGTGCAGTCATCTCGACTTGGTCAGATGAACAAGCTCTACGACAGGCTCGTGTTTGGCGGACTGATATGCCTCAAACTAAGCAAGGTTTAGGTTATGTCGAGCAGAGCTCACCTAACCATGCTAACATCCGGACGGTTTCCCACTCATACCCGGTTGTTTCTCTTACCGATAAAGAAGACCCGGGTGATGATGAGGGTAGAGTACTCGATGCTCCTCAAGAGTTTGAAGATGGCATCACTTCTGCCATGGACGAATTGTGTGAGGTAAACTTAGGCACTGAATCAGATCCTAGACCTATTTTTCATAGTGTCTTGTTATCTGACTCAGAGGCTCAAGAATACATCGAGCTACTCTCAGAGTTTAAAGATTGCTTTGCCTGGAACTACACCGAGATGCCTGGTCTAAATCCAGATGTTGCAGTCCATAAACTAGCCATTAAGTCTGATGCAGTCCCTGTTAAACAAGCACCTCGTAGGATGAGGTTAGAAATAGAACAACAGGTGATCGCTGAAACTAAGAAGCTTATAGAGGCCGATTTCATTCGTGAAGAGAAGTACCCTACATGGCTTGCCAACATTGTTCCAGTCCGGAAAAAGAACGGGCAGATTCGTGTCTGTATCGACTTTCGTGATTTAAACAAGGCATGTCCTAAGGACGATTTTCCTCTTCCTATCCCCGAGCTTATGGTGGATATAGCGTCGTCCCATAGCATTTTCTCCTTCATGGACGGTTCATCTGGTTACAATCAGATAAAGATGGACCCCGAAGAGGAAAAGTTTACTGCGTTTCGCACACCTATAGGTGTGTTCTGCTACAAGGTGATGCCCTTTGGTCTCAAGAATGCCGGGGCCACCTATCAACGTGCTATGACTGTTGTCTTCGACGAGATGATACACGAGCAAGTTGAATGCTATGTGGATGATCTGGTAGTCAAAAGCAAGGTCCGTGGAGATCACCTTCGAGATCTACGAATCGTTTTTGAACGCCTACGCAAATATGATTTGAAAATGAACCCTCTAAAATGTGCATTTGGAGTTAGTGCAGGAAAGTTCCTAGGGTTTATAGTTCGCTATCGTGGCATTGAGATTGACCCTTCCATGATCAAAGCCATAGTAGATCTAAAACCCCCTAAAAGTCTTACCCAGCTAAGGTCTTTTCAAGGAAAGTTAGCCTTCCTGCGGAGATTTATCTCCAATTTGTCCGGTAGGTGTCACCCCTTTGCTGCCCTAGCAAAGAAAGACGCCCGCTTTCACTGGGATGAGCGTTGTCAGGAGGCCTTTGAGAGTATAAAGCACTACCTGATAAACCCCCCTGTTTTAGCTGCACCCATCCCAGGGAGGCCGTTAATTCTCTACACTACGGCCCTGGATGAGTCCTTGGGTGCATTATTGGCTCAAGAGAATGAGGAAGGCAAGGAGAATGCCTTGTACTACCTCAGTAGACGGTTGATACCCGCAGAGCTGAAGTACCCCGCGATGGAAAAGCAGTGTTTAGCTTTGATCTTCGCGGTACAGAAGCTTAGGCATTATATGCTTTCACACAAGGTCAACCTAATCTCTCGAGTCAACCCCTTGCAGTATCTGATGACCCGTCCGACCCTCTCAGGTCGTCTGGCACGATGGTCTATAATCCTACTGCAGTTTGACATCACTTTTGTCCCTCAGCGGGCCGTCAAAGGACAGGCTCTAGCTGATTTTCTTGCTGCTCACCCGATCCCTGCAGACTCCCCACTCAATGACGAGCTGCCTGACGAGCTAATCATGAGTGTGGAGGAGCAGGAGTCCCCTACTTGGGAGTTTTACTTTGACGGTGCATCGTCCGTTAGAGCCTTGAGCCCGAATGAAACTCCTATAGTTAGGGTAGGTCTGGGCCTCATTTTCGTATCCCCTGAAGGTCACACTCTGAGATATTCCTACAGTCTTTCAGAACCCCGTACTAATAATGAGGCTGAGTACGAAGCTCTGATTTTAGGACTAGAGTTGGCCATTCAGATGAATGTCATGCGGGTGAAAATCTTTGGAGACTCACAACTGATCATAAATCAAGTAGCGGGAGTCTACAAAGTGCTTAAACCTGAGCTCTTGCCTTATCACAACAAGGCAATGGAGCTCTTGTGTTTGATTCCTGAAGTGACCTTAGCTAAAATCCCTAGATCTGCCAATGGCAAGGCAGATGCATTAGCTAAGTTAGCAAAGGAACTGGCTGACCCAACTGGCAACCCACTGTCTATCGTTGTCCAGTGTCGTCAAGCCCTATGCCCCGCAGACCTGTCTTCTCTCGATCAGACCCTCACAGTATTCTCAGTTGAGGAAGAATCAGACTGGAGAGTACCCTTTATAGAGTATTTGAAGCATGGCAGGCTTCCAGATGATAGATCTCTTGCTGCCCAGGTCAGAAAGAGAGCCATATCATTCACTTATGTGAACGATACCTTGTATCGACGTTCTTTCAACCAAATGTGGTTGCGTTGCCTCAACAACGAGGAGGCTCGCAAGGTCATGGGCGAGATACATGAAGGTCTTTGCGGTGCCCATCAGTCCGGACCAAAAATGAAAGGCAGAATTAAACGCCTCGGTTACTATTGGCCGACTATGATCCGTGATTGTATGGAGCACGCTAGAAAGTGCCACCAGTGCCAAATTCATGGCACGGTGATTCACCAACCCCCTAATCCGCTGCACCCTACTGTATCATCTTGGCCATTCGAGGGCTGGGGCACGGATGTAGTGGGTCCTATTGACCCTCCTTCCTCTAAGGGTCATAGGTTCATTTTAGCTGCCACTGATTACTTCTCTAAGTGGGCAGAAGCTGTGCCACTTAAGGAAGTCGAATCAGAAGATGTGATGCGTTTCTTTCGTGATCATATCGTCTATCGTTTTGGTGTCCCGCGCCGTATCATTTCAGATAACGGCCCGTCGTTTAGAAGCACCAAAATTGCTAGATTTGCCCGCCGCCATAACATCAATTGGCGATACTCTTCAATTTACTATCCCAAGGCCAATGGCTTGGCGGAAGCATTCAATAAAACTCTCGTGCAATTAATAAGAAAAATCCTGGTTGCAAACAAACGAGAGTGGCACGATAGACTTCCCGAAGCACTATGGGCCTATAGGACTACATACCGTACTCCTACTCAGTCTACCCCATATGCTTTGGCTTTCGGGGTTGAGGCCGTCCTCCCACTTGAGGTCGAGCTCCCCTCGCTACGTGTGGCAGTCAGCCACAATCTTTCCCACGAAGATAACGCCCGACTACGGATGGAAGAGCTTGATGGTTTAGAAGAGCTTCGCCTACAAGCTTATCAGAACCTCAAACTATACCAGGCACGTATGGCTCGATCACATGATCGCCTTGTCCGACCCCGTGCTTTCCGGGTTGGCGAGTTGGTCCTTGTTTTACGCAGACCTATCATTTCGCGCCGTCGCCGAAGTGGTAAGTTCGAGCCTGTCTGGGAAGGCCCCTTTGCTGTGGAGCAAGTCTACGAAGGTGGTGCCTACCTACTCGTTGATGCCAATGGTGTTCACCCTATGCCTGTCATCAACGGGTAGTACTTAAAAAAGTACTATGCCTGAGTTCGCTCTTCGAGAGGGAGGGGGTCTCCTTACCGCCTGCAAATACTCCCCTGTATATGTCCCCCCTTTGGAGGGGCTTCTTCACTTTTCGACAGTCTGTGTGGCCACGACGATTTGTCCTCTACCACACGATGTTTGTTACGAGAAGTATGAGGCTATCCTTAGGGGTGATGAGGTGAGATGATATGATTCGTACACTGACATAAACTCTAGTCTCTATCATCTCCCTTGTCTGAACTCTTCTAGGCCAGATCTTGACCCATATCAGTCCAAATACAGATTCAAGTTCTATTTTCAATGGTGGGATCTTTAAATTTAATATGCAAAGTTTTTAAAAGAAAGATTAATCTGAGAAAAGTCTGAGAGATTAAAACACGAAGTAAACCTTTTAGAGAATTTTTCCTTGGAAAGTACAGAATTTATTTTTTTCTAATGAAAAATTTACCCCTGTCTTCTTTAGAAAATTAAGTAATTGGTGGTTGACTCCTCTAAAATGCTTGAAGGACGATTATAATGATTCAAAAAAAAATGTATGCCCTCTCTCTCATCCCTTGCTTGGGATGATTTCCTATTTTGAACTAAAATCTATATCAAATTGAAATTAGATTTAGAGACGTGTATTTTCCCAATCATCTTGCAGTTTTCTATCTCATAGGCGTCTTTCGCACGCTGATAAATCTACCTCATAATTTTCTTATTCAAGTCATTCATTCTTATCATAAGATTGGATTTGCTTTGTGAGTTCTTCTTCCTTGCACGAGAGAGTGAGTTTTTCTTCTCTTATGTTTGGAAGATAATCTTACAACTGAGAAAGTTTTCCTTTAGAGGTTTGGAAAGGGAGCCAGTTACGAAATGAAAGATACATAAAGTGTATCAAAAGTGAAAAGATGCGCAGTGCGCCAAAAATCAGAGATACACAAAGTGTATCAAAAGTGGAAAGTTGCGCAAAATGCGCCACAAAGTTAAAGATGCACAAAGTATATCAAGTAATCAAAAGATGCGCAGTGCGCCAAATCAAGTTGAGGGGCTCAAAATGAGCCCAAAGTGGATAAGTAAATGGCCTCCCTTTCTTGTAAACCTCTAAGGCTCAGAAAATCCATACCCCTTGATATTTGTGATACTTGAGTTTGAAAATCATGATTTTGGACTCATCATCGTGCAAGGATGTTCTATTAGATACAAAAATATTCTCGTGCAAGAAGATTGAGAAGATTCAGTTTCTCTCTCTAATTTACACCCTTTTGAAATAGATATTTATTCAGAATGTGTAAGGGAGAAAGCCCAGCTTAGCTTGTAGGGAGCTTAAGCTGGGTTAGCAAAGTTTAAATCCCTAACCTTCTTGGGTTTAGATGGAGTCAACCCATATTGCCAAACTTTCTGAACCTTTTCTAAGGTTCAAGATGATTCAGAGGTTAATTTTTCATTTCTAAAAATAATCCTGTCACTCTCTGATGAAATTTTCACTCTTTAGGAAATGTTTGAATCAGACTTATCTTAGATTAATTGGTGAGTGCTTAAACATCCCTTAGTGGTCACACTATTGAGTTTGTTTAAATGCTTGCCATATTCTTTTAAAAATTCGTGCACGAAAATTTTTTTTTTAACCCCACTATCTGGTTATAGACCATTCTTAAGGACTGATAAGAGTCTCGCATTTATTTTACCTTCCTCTTCTGAGTTCTGGTAATTTGGGAGTTTCCCCCTCTCTGTCCCCCAGTTTCACTTGGTGCTCCCAAGTGTGGTCTGGAATATCAAAACCAATTCAGACTTCTTTTGTACCGGGTCCATACCAACCTATGCTAGCTAGGGATGGTAATGTTGATCCACTATCCTAATCTAAATTTCATTCACATATCAATCATGTTCTGATTGTGCCCCCAGTTTTATTCATGTGGCGAATATGGTCTGGGTTATCAAAGCCAATCTTATCTCCCTCTTTGTGTTCCAATCATTAGAGGATATCTCATACTAGGAGTAACACACGGATATGATAAACGTTCCCTCTGCCGCGTGTTGTCTTCGACAGTACGAGATATACTTAGTCTATGATCGAGAACATGTAAAAGAATGCATCTATAAAATAAAAGAAGGAAGCTCTCAGTAGAGCAAAATCGGTTGCCCTTGTCACAGGAGGAACCCAGTAATACTCTCTAAGAGCTCAAATTCCCCAAAGTTTTTCTTTTCTTCTCCTACGAAGCGTCTGAGTGATCGCTTCAAGGATGAGTTTGCACTTGTGATTATTATGGTCTTTCACAATCATGATAGTCCTTATTAGTGGTGTGATACATCTTGCTCAAGATGTTAACATCCCACCTTCGCGAGCTCTGATTCCCTAGTAGGGAATCAGCTCTCCAGTTTCTTTTAGTGACCTACTTTTTCACCCTTGCCTTGCTCTCAGCTACTAGAGCAGTCCTATGGGTTTGGTAGTGTCGCTCCTGCCTCTCACAGGGTCCCCTCGGTCAGGGTGAGTGTTACCGCTGTGATGTTTGATGTTTATTGATTTCACTCATAAATCATCTCCCTCAATGGCGAGTGTGTCTCCTCGCCATCTTGAGCTGTTTCCCCAGTAGTGTTGCAGTACGCCTGGTTACCGGCGTTAGCATCACTGACTTGAGAGCTCTGATTTTCTAGCAGAAAATCAACTCAGTTTCTACTTTACTCTCTCTCTCATTCGTACTCTACTCTCAGCTGCTAGGGTAGCTCTACGGATGTACTGATAATATTCCAACTCCCACAGGGTCCCACCAGTTTGTGTGGGTACCACTACTGTGAGCCTTTCATAAATATCATTCTTATGCAATGTTACTTCCCTTAGTGGCGAGTGTGTCCCCTCGCTACTCTTGTGTGCTTTCTTAGTTGTGATGCAGTACATCGAGTCCCAGATGTTAGCGTCGCTTCTTAGTGAACTTTGATTTTCTAGCAGAAAATCACTTCACTTGTCTTAGAGTGACATACTTTCCCACCGTGACCCGACTCCTGGCTGTAGAGCGGTCCCTTGGATGTGTTTATGTTGCTTTCCACCTCTACAGGGTCCCACTAGCTTACGTGGGTGTACCACTGTGGTCTTCTATGATTATTTCTCATTGATATAGTCCTTTTCTCTGTAGCAAGTGTGTCCTCCTTGCTACTTTAGCTACTCAGTGGGAATGAGATTACCCCTCTCACACTTTGTTAAGGGCGTACCTTTTCCTATGGTCTCTCGAGGCATCATTCTGGTGCTTCCAGGTTTGTATGATTTTGGTTTCGCCTAGGCAGTTTCACTGGCATTTGGATACTCGTGGCCACGACGACTTGTCCTCTACCACGTGGTACCCAAAACACTAGTTTGAAACTCCTCAGACGACCCTTCTCTCTTTGAAATTTTCCATTTTTCTACTCCTCTCCTCATCCCTACACATATACGTGTTAGGGAATGGTTGAGATGACTTTCCCCTGATCGCTCTACTGCAGGCATATGCGCCGGGTAGGCATCAGACTTTACTTGGTTGGGAGTGCCCCACAGAGCCCCTGGGAGGCATATCTCACCACCTCTTTTCCCTGATTGCTCTGCTGCAGGCATATGCGCCGAGTAGACATCAGGCCTTACTTGGTTGGGAGCACCCCGCAGAGCCCCTGCGAGGCATAGCTCACCACACCTTTACCATGACTGTCCTGCCGCTCTGGTAGACATCAGACCTTTACCCTGATCGTCCTGCTCTGATCAAGCAGACATCAGACTTTACCCGGTTGAGTGGGAGCCCGACAGAGTCCCTGGGAGGCATTCCCCACCACCACTTTTACTCTGGATGTTCTGTAAAAGACTACGCAGACTCCAATTTCGTGGCTTATTTACTTTTGTTGAGGTCATGCAGAAGTATTGAGTCACCCCTATCCGCTGTTCTGAAAGGAGCAGGAGGAGACGGGATCCTTTCACCTTCTATTCTGCTGTTTGAAATGAACAGTCAGGTAGTTGGTTTTACTTACCGGTTGAGAGAGCCCGACAGAGTCCCTGGGAGGCATTCCTCACCACCCCTTTACTCTGGATGTTCTGTAAAAGACTACGCAGACTCCAATTTCGTGGCTTATTTACTTTTGTTGAGGTCAGACAGAAGTATTGAGTCACCCCTATCCGCTGTTCCGAAAGGAGCAGGAGGAGACGGGATCCTTTCACCTTCTATTCTGCTGTTTGAAATGAACAGTCAGGTAGTTAGTTTTACTTACCGGTTGAGAGAGCCCGACAGAGTCCCTGGGAGGCATTCCTCACCACCCCTTTACTCTGGATGTTCTGTAAAGGACTACGCAGACTCCAATTTCGTGGCTTATTTACTTTTGTTGAGGTCAGACAGAAGTATTGAGTCACCCCTATCCGCTGTTCCGAAAGGAGCAGGAGGAGACGGGATCCTTTCACCTTCTATCCTACTGTTTGAAATGAACAGTCAGGTAGTTGGTTTTACTTACCTGGTTGAGTGAGCCCGACAGTGTCCCTGGGAGGCATTCCTCACCACTACTCCTTCCCTGATTGTTTTGCTCTGATCAAGCAGACATCAGACTTTACTAGGTTGAGTGAGCCTGACAGTAGCCCTGGAAGGCATACCTCACCACTCTTTCACCTTCTATCCTGTTGTTTCGATGCGGTCGGATGGATAGTTGATTTACTTTACAGCCCCACCTTTTGGGTTTTCTCTCCTCAGTTCTACCCTCACTATAGGGTAAGGCAAAGAGAAGATCTCCCCCACTCTGTCGTCTTTCGGTGGCATATTACTACTTTGCTCTTTGTTCTATCCTCGGCTCCACCCTTGCTACAGGGCAACACCAGGAGAAGATTCCCCGTTGCTTTCGTTCACCTCTTATGGTGCTCCTTTTCTTGGGCCCTTATTCTACTTCTTTTGTCACATTCGATCAACGCCAACACGAGCGGTTCACTAGCTTGTTCACCACTCCTGTTGGGGGTCCGTTTGTTGACCTCGTATTTGACCCATTAAGCCCATAATGGGTCGAATCAAATCCTAATTAATTCGAACCCCTCTTGGGCTCGATCCACTTCTTCCTTGGATCTCTTTGACTAGGTTGACCAAGTCAACCCTTGACTTGGTCAACCCAAGTCATAATGGGTCAAATACACCCATTAAAGCCCATTTAGATCCTATTTAAAGCTCTAAAATCCTTCCTAATGTTCCTTAGACTGAAATCTCGTCCTAATCAAGCCTATTTCCCTCCAAATAATCACTAGGATTGATCCCAACCGTCCATGATAGGGTTAGGGGCTTTAAATAGGAAGAATTAAGGCTTGTTTAAGGGCTTTTTCTTTGCTCTCTTCCGCTCTAGACCTCCAGAGCCTTTGAGATTTTGTGGGAGAGTTCCCTTAGACTCCCTCTCCCTTCCCCAAGCCAAATCCGGCCGGTCAGACCCCGCCGACGGTGAGAACTCCGGCGAACCGGGCTTAGAATCCTTCCAACGCTTCTTGCATCTGATCCAGACGTTGGGAGCCTAAGGTGTCTTCTACAACTTTGTGCGTTGACAGTCAACAAGTTCAGAGAGCCCTTATACACCCAAATCCATCCATAAACCAAGGTGAAAACTCAAACCCTAGCATAGATCACTTAGGGTTAAATAGCTTTCTAAAAAGTGCGTTTCAGACCGAGAAATTGGTCCCACACGAATGCTCTTCATCTCTAATAGCTAGGTTTCAAATTTCGTAGCGTTTCATCGCCTGGATCGCAAGAACGAACCAAATTATCGTTCTAGGGCTTGGGTTGAGTTTCGCTACAGCTAGGGGAGATTAGGACCATTGATCTAAAGATCAATGGTCAAGATCCTGTCGGACCGTGGATTCGAGCAGGCGTGTATTTGGATCCCGCGGTCTTCCCCTGGTCTGGCTCAATCTAAGCCGTTAATCTCAACCGCGGCTGATCCTACGGCTGTTGTTCCGCGCCGAGGTTTTAAGTGAGGCGGGCCCCGCCGCGCCAATCATTGGCAATGATTGCGCGGCGGCGCAATCATTGCCAATGATTGGCCGCAGTTAGCGCGGCCAATCAGAGGCCGCCACGTGGCCCAAGTTTAAAAAAAAAAAATTTTTTTTTTAATTCTTTCTACATTATTATTATTATTATTATTATTATTATTATTATTATTATTTTCATAATAATATTATTATATTAATATCCACATTATTATAATATTATTATTTTTATAATAATAATATTATTATGATGATATTAACATTATTATTATTTTAACAATAATATTATTATGATTAATTTTTTTTTATTATTATAATATTAATTATTATTATTATTAGTATTATTATAATATTAATATTATAATTAATAATATTATTATTTTAATAATATTATTATTATTATGATTAATATTTTTATTATTATAATAT
The DNA here is from genome assembly GCA_019925795.1 of Dendrobium chrysotoxum. NCBI lineage: Eukaryota > Viridiplantae > Streptophyta > Magnoliopsida > Asparagales > Orchidaceae > Dendrobium > Dendrobium chrysotoxum. Next base: position 58,669,259 of record CM034309.1, read on the forward strand.
TAATTATTATTATTATTAGTATTATTATAATATTAATATTATAATTAATAATATTATTATTTTAATAATATTATTATTATTATGATTAATATTTTTATTATTATAATATTAATTATTATTATTGTTATTATTATTATAGTATTAATATTATAATTAATAATGATATTATTTTAATAATATTATTATTATGTTGATATTTATATTATTATAATATTAGTATTTGTTATTATTAATATTATTATAATATTAATATTGTTAATTAATAATATTATTATTATCTTTAATAATAGTATTATTGTGTTAATATTAATATTATTATAATATTAATATTTATTATTTTATATTATTATAATATTTTGATTATTATTATTTAAATTTATTTTAAAATTCAGATATTATTATATCTGATTTGTTTTAAAATTATTAATTTTTTTTATTTTATTTTAAATATTAATTATTTTAAAATATTTAAAATTTATTTTTAACCTATTTATCTTAGAAAAATCATAACTTTCTCGTTTTAAACCGGAATTTGACGCACAATACCTTAAACTTTTCAGAAAAATATGAATTTGAATTTAAAATTATTTCCTGTATGTGATTCTGTCATTTCTGGATGTTTTTTTTTGTATTCCTATGTTATTTAATTATTTAAATATTATTTAATTAATATAATTGATTATTTTAAAATAAAAATTATTTTTAAAACCCCCTTGGTGGCTGGTAGACCTCCCATGTTTATGAACTGAAGTATTTTCAATTATCTTATTTTTAAATTTACATTATTATTATTTATAATATTTATGTATTTTAAAAATGAGTTTAAAATTACATATTATTTAAATCCCCCAATTTTGGGAGGTCCACCCCTTATGAAATCTTAAACCTAGGCTATGTATATGAAGAGCAATTCGTGTGGGAGAAGGATTAGTGAATGATTGTGTCCCAATCATTCACTAATCACTTCATTAGGCTTCTTTACTTAGTGTTTTCGTAGTCCTTGCATGTGTAGGTTGCACAAACACTTAGCCTAGGCTCTCCTAGATCTAAGGACATGGTTTGGTGTGTTTATACTTGCTGCATCTACCCTCTATGTTGTGCCTAAGGGTTAGTTACTTCATTTCATTCCTATATAACGTAGTGACATCGCAAGGACAACAATTAAGGATCGTCTAGCAAACTTAGAAAAATTCCAGGAATTAGGGTAGAACCCTGAATGACTTGAAATTTGAAACACTTAAACATAGTGACATCTGGAACCCTCTAGATTTTTTTTAGGAATTTTCTGGACTCTTTAAAACACTTAATTAGCAAACCCTAACTTACCCGTTAATTAAGCCTTAGAAACTTCAGAAAAATCTAATAAATCCATTTTTAAATCAGAAAAATACCCATAATACCTCAAACTCTCCAGAATTCAGTCCCCAACCTTAGATAATTAGGGCCCCTTAATTGAACCTTAATCTAGACTTTAATTCAACCTTAATTAAAAATCACCTTTTTGCCTTAATTAAATCATTAAAAATTATTAAAAATCCCAAACTTTCCCCAAACACTTGGGAACACCCTCTTAGGTCATTTCTGACCTTTGGGGGTGATTCCAATCAGTTTGGAGCTGATTTGGGCCAAAACCCCCAAAATACCCCTAATTAGGCAATTTCGATAATTCCTTTAATTGCCCCAACTTCTAAAAATCATAACTAATTATAGAAAATTCCAAAATGGGCAAACTAAAAGGCACCTAACTCTAATTAAAGTCTAGTATTTGTTAAAAATATTAGGTGTCCAGAAATCAATCTAAAACAAAAAGTCAACTCTTCGGTCAACCGTAGCCTATAGTCTAGGGCCCGAAACTTCTAAAATTCATAACTTTGCGTAGGAAACTCCAAATCTAGCAAACTAAAAGGCATTCAACTCACATTAAGGTCTAGTATTTGTTAAAAATATTAGGTGTCCAGAAATCAACTTAAATCAAAAAGTCAACAATCCGGTCAAACTTAGTTCAAAAACAAGACCAAAACTTCAGAAATTCATAACTTTGGATAGAAGAATCCAAATCGGGCATGCTAACTGTCTAACTGATCAGGTTAAGGCCTAGTATTTTATAAAAATATTAGCTGGTCATAAATACCCTTTAATCAAAAAGTCAATTTTGGACCCCCTTTTACTTAGTGTATAGGTGGACCCCGAACCCCCCTAAAACTCACTAATGCAATTTAAACTTTAAATATTATTACCCTAAGAATTAAAATTGATCCACACATTAAATCAACTAAGATAGATCTCAATTCACTAATATTTGGACTTTAAATAAAATTCACTTTTCAGACCTACAACCAACCTGGACAGTAGGCAATTGTAACTAACTACCCAGCTTAGGATCTACCTCAGCCACACAGGCTTTTACACACACTGTAGAATTGTTTGCTAGGGCACCACTTTTAGGCTTAGGTTAGGCCGGTGTTTACTTTTCTGCTGCGTGCCGAGTCTTCCGGATTTCATTGCATGTTGTGATTGAACTATTGGTGTGTTTATTTACTTTTACTGCACTCTGGGAATTGATGTGATTGCACGATAGACTACCCATAGGTTAGGATCGAGGTTGATACTAATGATGTTTTCTGCAGGTGGCCATGCTCATGCAGCGCTAAATATAAGGGGGGCAATAATCATGATTTAAAAATTAATGCTGTTTTATGCAGGTGCTTCAGAAATTGCTCAGCCCCCCTAAATAAATGAGGGCTAATTGAAAATCATTATAAATTGCTACAGGTGCTCCAGAGCTTGCTTAGCCCTCAAACATTTAAGAGCATGGCCAAGTGTGGCTGTGATGAGTATTTTCATTTCTATATAAATTGCTTGGGATAATATAAAATTGCTTGGGTTGATTTTTTTTAGGATAACCTTGCAAGAGAGTCTAGATTTATTGCTTTCATTTAATGTAAATCGTTTGTAACTTGGTATTGAGTTGTGAAAGTTTATTTTGAGTGGGGATACAAGAATCCAAAGGTTGGATGCCCAAAGAGAAAAGGACACCCAATATGAGGATAGTCCTTTTCTGTTTGAGAATCCAAATTTAGATTATTCTACTACCCGAGGAGTCCAAGGAAGCTGAGGTCCAAGGAGTCCGAGGAAGCTCAGATCCAAGGAGTCTAAGAAAGAGAAGATCAAGAAGATGAAGACCGAGAGTATCCCACTCAAAATAACTTGCGTCAATCTTAGGATTAGAAATCCGGGTTGTTGGCAGTGGTGCCCGGCCACTTTAATTTTCTGCAGACCCTGGGTTGTAATTAAGGGCAGTTGGCCTATGGACATTTATTAATTTGTTTGGATAATTTTGATGTGTTTTATGATTGTGTGCCTCTAGGATTGTTTGCTTTTCTTAGTTTCTTGGCGCTTTGCATGTCGCTTTTGTTTTAGCCTGGATTTCGTTAGGCTCTTTAAGGACTAAAACTTTTTCTACTCCCAACTAACATTCAAAATTTTAAGATTTAAATAATTTAGAAACTTAACGACCTAGGGAATTGCCGGAATCGTCCGGGGTAGCATGCATATCGTTGCATTTCTCTCTTTCCTTCTATAAGACACTTCCCCGCCCGTGGGTAGAGTCCGGATAATCTGACCTATGAGGATGAGGTGCCGGACCTGGGGAAGCCCAGTCTAATTCTAAAAATTATTTTTATAAGCCTTTTTAAAGTTCTATGCATACCTGATTCGGATACTCTAACTAGCATGCATTGCATTAGAAACTAACTAAATCAAAATTTTAATTGCATTAGTCTTAGGAGCATACACCCTACATAAGTCCAGGGCCAATTAGGAAATCCTCTAGATGTCGGCCCTATCTCCGAGAACTATAACCCACCTACCCATCCTTCATAAATGACTGGACAGCATGGTTTTAAAGCGATTAGGTGGTTAGCTGGCTCCCCCTTCCAGGCCGGGGTAAGTCCAGGTTTTGCATTGCATTAGTTAGGACACGGGTGTTAGTGTTGCGTAGAACACTAAACCCATCATAGATTCATGATTCAAGGCTACTATTGTTCCGTAGTACGCCTCATCAGTAGGTAGGTCTTCTGTCTTCCAGAGACCCTAAACCCTACATATCTGCGTCACACGGATGACGCCACCTCCATCCTTCCCTCCTGCATGTTTCGAGTGCATGATTTATTTATTTTTCTCCAGTTTCTTCTCACTACCTTAGTCCCTCCGGATGCTGATGTGAGCCGTGCATGTTGACTAAGCCTAGTTGAACCTCTCTTTCCCTTCGAGTAGGACTTCCTAGTCTCTGCCCTATGTGCCAATCCCAATTTCGAAAGAATAATGTAGAATCCTTAATCGAGAGTATTCGCAGGCTCCGGCTTGAGATGTAATTAACCACGGGGGCTTGCGCCCGTGGGAAACCGCATCCCACTCTCAAATAAACCCCATTCGAGCTAATGTATCGGGTGGGGGAAACCCGTTGTGATGATAAGGTCATATATATTATTACCCATCGGGGTGTGCTGGTGAGAGCCACTATCCTCAATGGTTAATCGTATGCATGATCGAATCTGCCCTTCCATTGGCCAGATACTGTCTCCCCTCGCGGGGCGATGGTGTTTGTTGTTCCTTTCGGAGGTCCACAGGGATGTTTATATAAACTTTTGATTATTAGGATAACCTTGCAGGATCGAGTCTAGATTTTTCAATTTTAATTAATGTAATTTGTTATAAATTTGAGTTGTAATGTTTGAAGTGCTTTGAGATTGAGATATTAAATATCCAATTTTGGAATCCAAAGAGGAAGGAACATCCCTTATGAGAGAGTTCTTATCCATTTGGAGATCCAAATTAGGATGAATTTCAAATATCCAAAGAGAAAAGATAACACCCCTATTCAGGGGGAGTTTCTTTTCATTTGGATATCCAGACCCGACGATCCAAGGAGTTCCAAGAAGACGAAGAAGTGAAGAACGAGAAGAATCTCAAATCTCAAAGTCACTTGAGTCTTAGGAGTAGAATCCGGGTTGTAGTCAGTGGTACCCGGCCACTTTACTTTCCTGCAGACCCTGGGTTGTATTATTAAGGGCACTTGCCTATGGACTTTCAGTTTGAGCATTTATTTAATTGATTTAATTATTTAATTGATTTGATTTATGTGTTGATTGCGATTAAGGACCCGTATGCTTTTAGTAGTTTATTTGGCATTCTTGTATGTCGATTTTGATTTAGCCTGGAACCCGATCGGAGGCTCGTGAGGGTACGGTCATAAACTTTTTCTACTTAAACAAAATTAAAATTTTTAAGCTCAGATAGAAACTCTAACGCTCTTAAGAAGTAAGCCCGGACTCGCCGGGAGTTTTTCATGCATTCATATTAACTTTTCTCTACCTTGTTAGGCACCTCCCCGCCTGCGGGTTTTGGTAGACCACCAGACCTATTAGGGTGCAGTTCTGTCCAAGGGGATGTTGTGCAATCTCTAGGATAAAATTTATTTTTAAGCCTGATTTTAAAACTGCTACATTTTGATTTAAGCATTTCATCGAGTCAACTAGCACGCATTGTATTAGATATAAATTAAAAATTGAGTCTAAATCTTTAATTGCATTTCTAGCTTAAGCATTTAATCCAACATATGTTAAGGGGTCAATTAGGATCTGCTCTAGATGTCGACCCCTATTCTTTAAACCAATCTTAATCAATGTCCCTAACCACTCTACATTTAAAAGACTTTGATTCATTATTTTTAAAAGCGTTTAGGTGGTTTAGCTGGCTCCCCAATCCAGGCCGGGGTAAGTCCAGGATTGCATTGCATTAGCTAGGTTTTGGGTCACTGATTCTCAATACCCATTTTAGACTTAGGTTCTGAGGCAAATGTTCAATCTTAAGACCTCAATCTTCCGGGAATCTAATTCCCACTTTCTAATAAAATTGATCATTTAAATTAAATTTCTTTCCATCAAATTCGAGCCCAACACTTAGGATAGTTTGAGGTGTTTCTGAAGTAATTCAGAATCTCAAAACACCTCCTACTCTTCTTCCTTTGACTCCAGAAATAACTGCTCAAATTTGATTCAGTCCCTATTGAATTACTAGTCCCTTAACCTTCCTTGATATCAAGCTTTGAAAATCTTAAATGAAATTCGTATCGCTATTTTAATCGAGAGTATTCGTAGGAAATTTTTTGGTTTCCTACGATGTAATTAACTACGAGGGCTTGCGCTCGTAGGAGATTTAGAAACCCAGACCAGATTTCAAAATCAAACTTTTCAAAACTTTTAATTAATTATCTTTGGGAAAATCAAAAGTCAACGATCATTATCGTCATTTTCAGATGATCGATAACAGACAATATTCTCTTTCCTTGGAAAGATATATCGTACTATTATCGTGATCTTGATTATGAAATCAATGATCTTTTTACTAGATTATTGTAGTTAAATATTGGATTTAACATCATTTTGATTCTTAGGGATCATATGTTGTTTCTCCTTGAGTTTGACTACGATAATCAGGGTAAATCAATATTTGTAATCTGAACCTATTAGAGAATGATATATTCACCTTTCGAGGTGATATATTATTCATAATAAGTGTTCGATTATAAAATTTAAATTCCAGAAATTAAATATTTCCCAAAGAAAATTAAACACCTTTTCAAAACATATATATATTTTTCAATCAAACACTAGCTTGGATACTTGGAGGCTCACGAGAGTACGCTAAAGATATTTTTTACTTAAATCAAATGCTAACATAGAAACTTTAATTTAACGATCTAAGAAGTAAGCCCGTGACCACTTGGAGTCAACATAAATATACTTTACCTTCTCTTCCTTGTTAGGCACCTACCCGCCTACGGGTTCTGACAGGTTACCTGACCTATTAGGGTGTAGTCCTATCAAGGGGACGTTGTGCAATCTCTAGGATAAAATTATTTTTAAGCCTTTTTAAAATTTCTACATATAAATTTATGCATTTTATCGAGTTAATCAGCATACATCGCATTAGAAACTAATTAAATGAGTCTAAATTTTTAATTACATTTGATTCAAGTATTCTCACATAGTATAAGTCAAGGGACCAATTAGGATCCACTCTAGACGTCGGTCTCAATTTTAAAAAAAATTTAACAGCAACGTCCCTACCACTCTTTCATAAAAATGACTTGACTCATGAATTTTAAATTGACTAGGTAGTTAGCTGGCTCCCCAATTCAAGACAGGGTAAGTCTAAATTTTGTATTATATTAGCTAGGTTTAGGTTGCTGTTGTTCAATGCCCAATTTAGATTTAAGGTTCGGGGCATATTCTGAAAGATAAGACCCCAATCTCCGAAAATATAATCCCAAAATTCTAATAAATTACTCAACTCAAATTAAAGATTCTTTCAATCTAAAATTTAAATCCCGATACTTAGACTAGGTTGAGACACTTCTAAATCATTTTAGAATCTTAAAGTGTCTCCTACCTCCCCTCTGTTGACTCCGAAAATAAGTGTTCAAAATTTGATCTAATCCCTGTTCAAATTCTAAATTTACTTTCTTTGATATCACTCCTAGAAAATCTCTAAATAGAGTTTCTGCCGTTATTTTAATCAAGAGCATTCGTAAGAAATTCAGCATCCCTACGATGTAATTAACTACAAGGGCTTGTAATCGTAGGAGATTTAGGACCCACATCAACTTTTTAAAAATTAGTTTTCAAAATTCAATTAGTCTTCTTTGAAAAAATTAAATCAACAACGATCATTATCGTCATATGCGGATAATTGATAATAGGCAATATTTTCTTCCCCTGGGAGGATATATCATTTATTATCATAGTCTTGAATATAAAATTAATGATCTCCCAACCAGACTATTATAGTTAGATGCTTGGTAGAACATTTGACTTGACTAAATGGATTAGGTCATCTTCCAATCACATATCAAACTCATGCTCTTGGAGATATACAATATAATCATCTGAAATTTTTGTTCTCCTTTCCCTTATGGATCTCCTTAATGGCACTTCAATTTGAAGTTGTTGCCCTTCAGGAAGTAATTCAAGATATAATTACTAGATCATTTTCAATTGTAATAATAGAAATAGTAACATATTCCTCCTCAAAATCAAAATCTATGAGTTTATCACCCTTCAGGATTACATGTCATCCTTCCTTGAATTTGACTATTATAACCCAGATGAAATATTCAGTTCCATTATCTGAACTCATTAAGGAATAATATTTTTGCCTCCTAGGGCAATATATCGTTCATAATGATGTGTTCGACTTCGAGACTGAAATTCCAAAATAAAATTTTCCAAAAAAAACTAAACATTTTCAAAACCTACTTTTTCAAACTTTCAACACCAAAAGGTTGGCAGGATTGTAATTGGCATGCAAATAAGGTTACAGGAAGCATAGTCAACGGGTGATGGAGGTTGAGGAACCGAAGTCGTAGAGGGACCGAAGTCGTGGAGCGACCAAGGTCGGAGGGACCATAATCGGCAGACAATAGTGGTTAGAGTGGTGTACAGCGGAGGTCGGGGGCCAGGTGGCCTCTTGGCTGCAGCCGGTCGATGGTTCTGATGGCGGTCGGGCGAAAGTATGGCAGTGGTCGGGCAGCTGGGGGTGGTCTGGTTGGCCGAAGGAAGTTTGACTGTAGTAGTGCTTGGGTAGAACTCTAGGATCCTTAAAACATCAAAGCTCTCTCCAATCTCTAGTAAAAGGTCCCCTCTCATGTAGAGAGTGGGGATCTATCTTTAAAATTTTATGAGTAGCACACCCGATAATTATAAAGAATATCTAGGACAGATTCAGAGTGTTCCATCGGACATCCCGTATTGATTCCCCGATTATGAGCATTTTGAAAGCATTTATGTGCCTTAATGATGTCAAAATTAAGTGTTCTTGGGCTCGTTGGATTCATCTCATCGAGCCACTCCATTCGAGTATAAGCATGCCACATTTAGAGATCATTTGATTATCCAATTAATGATTTGAACCTTCCAAGTATGCTTCGGTCCCTTGATTTGGGCCCATTTGGGCTCAGATTGGACCGATTTTTGGTGTTGTTGGGTTCATCTGTTCGAGACATTCAATTTAATTATAAGTTTGCTGAAATTGGACTTTGGATAGTCCCAAGTTTAATTTTGAAAGTTTTCAACTTGAATATTCCTCAAGATTCATGCTCAATTAAGACAATTGTTTTGGTGACGTATCTCACGTAAATTTGGATATTATTTGTTCCTCTAATTAATGTAATGAAAATTTAACTATGCTCCAAATTCATTATTTAGGCTCTATTTGAAGTCGGTTTGAAATTTGGAATCACTTTTAGAGTTTTTAGATTTGTCTCATTCAGATTAAGATATTTAGTTTTACTATAAATTTGTTAAAATAAAAGTTCGAATAGCTCTAAATTTAAAGACAATTATTTCTAATTAGATATGCAATGAGATTCATATTTGATATCACATGATAATGTATTATATATTTGTGTACATTCATGAGTTGTATATATATTATACACAATAAAAATAAATAAATATGAAACAAAAATCACCTAAAAGAGTTTCTAAGTGCTTAAAGGGCCAAAATAGTTACTTTGAATGCCAAAACACTCTCAAAAAAATAATATAAGAATATAACTTTGGTCGATACAAAATCGCATAAGTTTTAATGGAGTTGTTCTGTCGTTTCTGAGGCCAAAAGGCTTAGCAAAAATCTGTGTAGAAATAATAATAATAACAAATTAGAATACAGATAAAGATAGTAATTTTCTAAAAATAAAAATGTCAACATCATAATTATGATGAGGAGATATGCCAAAAGTGATTTAACTGTCTACCTAAAATATATCATTTCAACATGGGGAGATTTAAAATTTTATATATTTACTTATTTAACATCTAAATTTTTATTTTTATTTACTAGATTTTTTATTTGTAAATATTTAAATTTTAAAATTTTCTAAATATTGCAATATAATCAACATTTGTAGCCCTTAAAATTCAGGAGTTTTTTTTTTGTTTTGATTGTAACTAATTTAGTGCAAGTGATATTTGAAGGAGAAGAGGTTACGGTAGGAGCTTGCTAGCGGATAGCGGATGGATCAGTGGGATTGATAGTGTCTGAAAGCGAAGAGAAGTGATGGAAGCTCGTTGAGGCAGGTGTCACACCTCGGGATCTATACTGGAATTATTGTATATGTCCTTCGCATTAGTCATTTAGCTAGAACTTATCAATTTCTTATGAACAGCGGAAAGAATTATGCATGCTGTCCGGAGTCTCATTTCATAGAATTATTATCATTTCCTGAAAATATATAAAATCGTGTAATGAGCATATAGCCTAGCAGCAATCAAAATCTTACAATTGAAATAAATGCAAAGTAGAATAGAACAGTATCTTGTAAATCATATAAAGAAATAAATGCATTAATAAATCTATAACAGTTATCAGTATCAAAAATCAGTTTATGACATATCATATCTCAACCAGTTCTATTTCATTCTTCTATCATAAACTCGAATCAATTAGTTAGTCAACTTTATCAATGAATCAATTCCATTCAATCTTATACGAATATGCCATCATTGATTCCATCATTGATTCAACTTTTTAATTGCATTAAAATTAGAATTTATGCAAATATTTGTGTTCAATTAAATGTAAATTTTTAAACAATATCAAATGGTATTATATTTTTTAAAATTAATATAATAAAAATTTGATAAATATTAAAATAAATTAAATTTTTACAGATATTTTAATTTCAATCAAATTTAGCCAAAATCAATCAATTTTATGCATTATGTTTTCTTATTTTATTAAATTTCATCAAAATTAATTTAAAAATACCATATAACTAACTAATTCAAAATTAATTATCATCAATTTGATTATTAAAAAAGCCCATGTCCAATCCGTCATTTCACAGAGAATGAAGGGCATGATTGTAAACTCCAATATCGAGATTTTGGGCGAAGGCGAGCCGCCGCGAGGAGAAGTTATCCAACCGTAGGGTATATCAGTCATTTCACAGTGACGGTGTGCAGCAAAAGCCAGAGGCCAACGTGCGGCACGTGGATGGGACACGTGGCGTCTGTGCGCTATCTCCGTACGTGTGCCTAAATAAAAAATTAATAAGATAAGATTGATATAATATCAATTATTTATATATTATATCAATTTTAAAATAGATTAAAATAGATTTAAAATTTTAAAATTTATCTGAGATAAGATTTTGATGCAAATATAAAAATTGGTATCACTATATATATATATATATATATATATAATATATATATATATAATTAATATATTATATTCCTTTCAAAACAGAGACAAAATTTTGAGATATAATTTTACAAATTTTTTGTCAAAACATCCTCACTCAATTTTTTCTCTTACAAAATTTAGTCATATTTTAAATATTTTATTTTAATTTAATATTATCAAATATTTTCTTTTTATTTATTAAATCTTATAAAACTACAATATAAATTATTTGGCATTAACATAAAACCTAACATTTTTTTATTTTAAAAAATATATTAAAAATTTAATGTGCTAGAAAAAATTATGACAATAGAGTTGGCATTTTTATATTAGCATTATATAAAAATTCGCATCAAAATTTCAGAACTCATGAGATATGTAAGAATTTTTTAACTTAAAATTTATAAAAGTTTCGGGAGTTGACTTTAGGCTCCGTTTGGGACAACTTCTTTGCTGCTTTCTAAAACGGCTTTTTAGTACAAAATTTTTTTGAATTAAAAATTTTTTAACTAAAAAACAGTTTTATAATGTAACAAAAAAATTGTCTCAAACGAAGCCTTAATTGCATTATGTTATATGTCAAAATAAATAAGCATTTTAGAAACAGTGATAATTCTTTCAATATATGTTCAATATATATATATATATATATATATATTCAAAGTTATGTTCGAAATTTTTTGGGTCCAATTTAGTGCCCATTTAAACTTTGATTTTAAGAAATTTATAGTCAAATTAAATGTCTCAATAAGATGAACTCAATGACACTAAAGGTGATTCATTCTAAGTCCAAATGAACCTAAATCAAAATTAAAAATACTGGCAGTTTAATGATTAAACAATCTCTAAATCCTGCATGCTTATAATCAAATCAAGCATCTTGACCAAAAAAATCCACTTAAATAAGATGCCATGAAATTTTGGCTATATTTATGGAAGTGTCACTCTCAAAATACTATAAATATACTCATAATTTCTACATAAAAGGGAAGCTAGACTTGTAATTGGAGAGAGCTTATAATTTGAGAAACTCTATTAATGCTCTAACCAACATTTGATATAAGTGATCATAGCCAGGCGCTAGCCACTACTATCATACAATTGCCATCGTCCAACTATTATTGTCCAACTTTTATCACTTGACTACGACCTCTTAACCATCATCACTAGACTACGATCTCCAACTGTTGTCGCCCAACTACATCTTCGACCACTGCTAACCTACTGTAGTACTCTGGCCATGGTTTGTCTGATTTTGGTCTCCCAACCACCTCCACATAAATATAATTTTCGCTAATAAGATTGATGTATGTTTTTAAACCAATTTTAATTTTCAACATCAACGATAAGGTTATATTAAATTTTTAGGTCTTAGGTCACATACATTTAAAGATAAATGACCAAACATATCATAAATGATCGCTTTATGACAACTTAAATGCTTCAAATATCTTATAACTTTCACCATAGAATTCATCATCCACAATTCATGCCTACTATATTATATCAACAATTTCTCCAATTATTAGAAGAGTATCATTTATAGCCAATGATATATGTTAGTAAAATCATTTTAATTAGGCCAAGTCTTATGATTTTTCTGTTTCAGTAGTTTCATGTAAGAACTATATTATTCTTGTAACATTCTTTTATTTATATATGTTAACTTTTTAATTAAAAATTAAGATTTAAATATCTCACTCTACAACTGCAAATATTCTAGCACTTAATATATATAACTAAAATTCTCTATCAAAATTGATCTTAGATTTTGAGGGAAACATTATAATGAAAATTATGAATGTAATGTATTTATTATATGAATTGATATTCTCCTTATTAGTCACACTACAGCTTCATGTGGTCCATTATTATTGATGCTATATTGGGTTAGAGCACAATAGGACTAACCTTCTCTAAAATTGGAGTTGGCATCAATACAATATAAATGCCTTGAACTACAACGTATACCACATAAAGTAGTGGGGATTAAATTTCAAAGTATTTTATTATATGACGACCAAAATTACTCCTTATCTTTGATAAAAAAGGGGACCATATGACCTAAAGTCAATGAATAATCCATAGGAGTTGATATAATTTGTTTTCTTAAATGTAGCCAATTGATCCCAATGCTATGTTGAAAATAATTATTGTAGACAAATTCAATTTAAGATGTAGGATCTTCCCAATCACCTGTAAAGGTCCTCCATCACCTCTAAAGCCTGAGATGAATAATCTTAGTAGGTCCTCCATCATCTGTATCATCCTCTCGAATTGTCCACTTGTCTAAGGATGAAAAATAATTTTGAAATTCAACTTAATCCTTAAGCCTACCTACACATCTCTCAACAATCTTGAGGTAGTTAGACTGACATTCATTTTATTTTATAAAAAAAATATAAAAAAAACTTCTATATGTGAAATAATCTGTGATCTATTGATCTAAGAAGATAAATTTAAGCTATATAATTTACAATTTATTTCCTCTTTGTTATCCTATGAAAACTTTCACAGAACATTAGAGGCTGCAATTAAAAACATTTAAAATCTTTTAAAAAGATGTTTCATTTGGAGCAGCTCATTTCAGTTGACAGCGTTCATTGAAAGCTATTGACTAATAACTGCAATATCCCAATGAACCACTCGACGATTAAAAGATATATTTACCTTTGTTGACACTTTAGAGGGAAAAAGAAGAAGAATTATGATAAAATATCGCTCCATTAAGAAACAATTAGCCACCTGTAGTCCTTTCCAAACGTGAGTGGATATCCTTTAAGGTAGTGTGAATATCAAAGAAAGGTAAAATCTCTCAAACATTTCAGCTGTTCCTTTTGAATTTCATCGCCCGTTATAGTCAATTTCTGGACCAAGAAAATTTCTTTCGTTTTTTTTTTTCTTCCCCTGTTTCTGAAACTCAAAAAGGTCCGGTTTTTTAATACGTTATTACATATCTACCCACCCTACAGATAACGGCATGACGATTCGGACAAAACTGCAATAAAAGAGCGGAAAAACCCAACAGCGGAGCAGCAGCCCACGCGGCGAAGAGAACGGGTTCTGATCGAGATCGAGAGAGAGAGAGAGAGAGATTTTGTCCTTTTTTTTTTCCTGCCCTGCTTTGCTCGTCCTTCTGGTTGAGAAACACAGAAAAGTAGCCATCTTTTTTGGCAGTGAGAGGTGAGAGGACTGAAGTTCTCAGGAAGGGAAGGAGTTTCGCCAATTTTCTGCAGTTTTTATTGAGTGAAGGTTTGGGATTTGAAGTGGAGAGAGAAAGGAAGAGCATTGATGACAGGGATCGGTGGTTTCTAAAATTAGAGTTTCAGTGGGCAGTTGGATGATGTGATGAATATATAGAATGGATGTGGTGTCGTGATTTCCTTATTTTCGAAGTTTTTTTACATCATCCTTTTTCTCCGCTTTCTCTTAGCTCTATTCTTCGTCTGTTACTCTGCTTTAGAAGGAAAAGTTAGAATTAGAAGGGGGAAGAAGGATAGAAAGAGAGGAGAAAGATTGGTTTTTTTTTTTCTGCTTCTTCTTCTGTTCTTATTAGCGTTCTCTTTTTCTGTTTTTTTTTTCCTTTTTGTTGGGGAAAGAGTGGAAAGATTTTGTTTGTGGGTGAAAGCTGTTTTTGTTGATGGTATAGATAGAAGAAGAAGCGAGATTAGAACAATAGGGGCAAAACCAGAGGAGAGAAAATAAGAAGAGATCTGTTCTGGAAGAGATAGAGAGAGAATGATGGCTGCGAACTTCAGAAGGCATTCTAACCTACAGTGCTTCCTCGACAGAACCACTCCTTCAGTTGCCTCTCAATCTCTCCCTAAGGTTCTCTCTCTCTCTCTCTCTCTCTCTCTCTCTCTCTCTCTCTCTCTCTGTTTGTGCACGTTTCCCTTAAACAAAGCTCAAAAAGTAAACAAAAAAGACTGTTTTTCCCTGATTTTGTTCAGCTGACCCGTGTTTTGGATTATTTTTTATTTTTTCCCCATAAAGTTGCTAATTTATTATCTGCTGATTTTGCTTCCCCGGTCTACGTATTCTCTCTGCAAGAAATCGTTTTCTGAGGGCAAATTTCTCTTCCCTCGTATTCCTTTGAAGATCATCCTCATTTTCCATTACTTTTTGCCTGCAAAATTTCTCTTTTCAGTTTAGGAGTACTCATCTTAATGTGTGGGTTTCTGTTTTTAGTGTATGTGATAGAGAAGAAAAGCTTGCTTTATTTACTGAAATGTAGATGCTGTAGTTGTAGAGGGCGTTATGGCTGACCACGTAGGTTTCTCCTCTAGATCTACAGCCAGTCCCTAAAATTGTGTTCATCGTGTCCCCTGAGTTCAGGTTAATAAGGCCATTACGAGAAAGTTTAAGAAGTCATTGATTTAAAACTGGCTTGATCAGCCAACAAGTCTAAACTCAGCAAATCTGAAGTAACCCAAATCTTTGAGTCGCCTAAGACTTAGCTCCAATTCTGTTTGAGGGACTCATAAAATAACCCATTAATCATGACTATTTGCTAAAAAGGACTCATCAACTAGCTAAAGAATTCACTAATTGGGGGTTCTCTTTAGACGAACTCATCGAAGGGGGCTTTCAAAACTTGTATGAAGCTCCCTTGACTGCCAGCCAACTATAGATCTAACTTGCTCGCTACATAGCTTGTTACACCAAGTTCAACCTATACATTCTCTATGTAATTAAATTATGTAGCCAATATAGTAATACCAACCTTGATCCTCTCCCATGAATAGTAGGTCATTGGTCGAGTACGATCTAAAGAAACATTTCATTCAAAATAAAATGAAATTTCCCTAGAATTTCTGTCAAAATCTCTTTATCTCCAACTTGTTTTACTGCAGCTAGATTCCACTCTCCTTTCTCTTTTCAAAGGGTTTGCCTGTATTCCTTGTAGACCAATTTTTTCCAGAGATTCACTGAGACTTAGCTTCTTTTTATTCTTC
Source organism: Dendrobium chrysotoxum (assembly GCA_019925795.1). NCBI lineage: Eukaryota > Viridiplantae > Streptophyta > Magnoliopsida > Asparagales > Orchidaceae > Dendrobium > Dendrobium chrysotoxum. The sequence continues at coordinate 58,685,464 of CM034309.1, forward strand.
TCTCTTTTGGGGCTTGATTCATAGTCGTCATTCATGTTAAACCAAAATTACCAAAAAGCCCTCTTAAGTGTAATTGTTGAACAAATTCAGCCAAATTAGCATTCCTCTATGGTGAATGGAAATATTTACTTTGCCATGTAGAAGATTTCCACAGGCCCATTCACGTCACTTCTTTTTAGTTGGCTTTTTCGGCCAACCAATTTTGAATTTTTAGCATTATTTCAGTTGTAGTGAAAGAAAAAATATTTAAACTAATTTATTTATTTATTTATATGTGTTGCAATCAAACTATTGGGAATTGGAAGAAAGTGAAAAATAATAGTCGGAATTTTGTTGTGAATTTCAAGGTTTGGGTAGGAGTTTGACGAATCAATATATGAGTGTGAACTAGTTTGGTAAATAGTTAAGATTTGAGGTTGTGCATGAAATTGCCTAAAATATGCATTTTTCATAAAAAATATGCTTCTGTTTGTTCTTTTAGTCAAATGTTTCAAATATATTCAACACTTCAAATCCCATCCATCTCTACTTTCATAGTCAAAATTGCTGAACTACATTTAGTAATTTTTTTATAAAAATATGGCATGATTTTTTTTTCTTTTTTTTTTTTTTAAGTCATGCATTGGAGACCTGAACAGTATCTGGCAGCCAAATGACAAGGAAGAGGTCGAGTTCTTTACTCTTGGAGAACTCTGGGATCAGTACAAGGAATGGAGTGCTTATGGTGCGGGAGTTCCAATTCTCTTCCCTGATGGTGAAATTGTAGTCCAATATTATGTGCCTTACTTGTCTGCCCTCCAGATCTACACCAGCAAATCTCTAGCTGCTCTGAGGTATTAAGATAATGATGCATTCCAATTTGTATTTTATCTTTTCTGGTTCTGTTTGCTCCAAAATCTGAGCTACCTTTTGATGCAAATGTTCAGGACATTAGGAGAGGAAAGTGAGAGCGATTCTTGGAGTGATGACAGTGAGAGTGAGAAGCCTTCGAGGTCATGGGATGCTGCATCAGAGGATTCATCTTTTGATCAGGATGGTTCATGGTCGACTAGCCGATTGGGTTACCTGTACTTTCAGTATATGGAATGCTGTCCTCCATGGGGAAGGATTCCCCTTACGGACAAGGTAAAGATCAAAGTCGTTTGTTTGATTTGTTTTTAAGGGACTGTTTGATTTGCATTGCAATGTTATGTCATGTTATTTAATAATGTTGACTGTTTGGTTCACCTTCATTGCAATGTAAGGCCATATTATTTAATGATGTTCACTGTTTGATTTGCTGAACTCTTTTCTAAATGATACTTAATGCCCTAAAACACTGGCATGTATATGCTGGCGAATGGGGCTACATTTTACATCGTTTAAATCTCATACAATCACACCTTAGATAGTCTAGATTTCTTCAATTAATAACTTTTAAAAACTTTTTTTACAAGCTTACCATCTTCAACTAATATCTTTTTATCTGCTTTTCTAGGTTAATGAGCTCTCTCGAAATCATCCAGGTTTATTGTCATTTAAGAGTGTGGATCTTTCTCCTGCAAGTTGGATGTCTGTTGCCTGGTAAGCAGATTTTTCTACATCAGTTCCTTTTAGGCACCACAGTAAGGATTGGAAGATCCGCTACATCAATGGTTGTTCCGGGAATTAATTTGATCTTCCATGAACATGATTCCTTGGTAAAAAGCTTTAAGAGGACAAATTTTCCCCAAGGATCTCCATTTAATATTGCTAGTTTTTCAATCTCGTCTGAACTTGCAATTGCTTAAGAATGATGAATTGTTGCAAAGTATTCCAAAGAAAATTTTAATTAAACTTTCTTACTTCAAGTTGTTTTGCTATTCATTTGCTATGAATCTGATGATAACATTTTAATAGGTACCCTATCTATCATATTCCTGCTCGCAAGAATGCTAAGGATCTCTCAGCATCATTTTTGACTTTTCATACCATCTCATCATCTTACCAAGGTATTTCTGAATGTTCTTTTATAGAAAATATGACATTTATCTCCAAGTTACCATTTTTCTCAAGTTGACGCTTTTGATTTTATTAAATGTCAGAATTGATGGTTTGCCAATCTAGAATCAGTCATTATGTTCTTTAATGTGCTTGTCTCTCTTCACATGCTTTGTTAATGAGACTTTTCAACAATCCTCTTATTAGTTAGACAACTAACAAAGTGGGAACACCATTTATGTCTGTTTTTTAGCCTCCATTATAGTAATGAGAGTCAATAAATAGTAGATTCTAACATTTTTGGGAAAGTTTTTTTCCTTATAAATATTTATTTGCCTCGTTATATGATTCAATATTTGACATTTGAACCACAAGGTATTGATATGAAAACACTGTGGTCCTCCATGCTAGATTCCTTTTTGATGTACTTCTTTTCCTATACTTCATAAAAATATTTTGCAGATCTAAATGTGATCCTCACCCTATACTTTTTTAGCTGACTTGAATTAACCACTTTTCTAATATATTTCCTGCAGTTCTGTTCTTGATTGTTAACATGCTGATCTATTTGCTTGCATTTGTAATCTTTGATTATCTTTTTGGTGAAATTTAGTTCAAGCTTGATATGTAAGAAACTTAATTTTCATTATAATAAAGTGGATTTTTTTATATTTATATATCTTACACCTAAATCTTAATATATATTTATTTAACACACTATTATTTGAATGGCATTAAAATATATGCATGAAAAGATATGTTAATGGTAGTGATATTATCTATACCATTTAGAGATTAGAGCATTATATAAATTAGTCTAAAAATTTAGATGTTAAGATATGTAATACATTAGAATTCAATGGCATGTATGTAAATCCCCCTAAAATAAATAATTGAGTGCATTGCATGAAAATATTCTTTCCGTATTATTTTTTATCGATCATTTCTGCTTTCTAATCCCACAACATCAACTTGTATCTACCCATCACATGCGTATGATTTCTAATCTTTATTTTCCATGAGAGTTAAGCATATACAAGCACTTCCATTATTTGGTGGAAAAAATTTGTATACATTTGTTGTGAGATGCTTGAGGATTAGCACTTTTTTATAGCATTTTCTAAGTCCAATAGCCTAAAATGAAGTATCTGCTCTAGGAAAGCACTCAGGGCTTATAATCTCCATGAATGCAACATATTGACATTAGATTTATAACTATGGCTTTGTTTGAGATGGCTTTCTTATTGTTTCTTAAAGCAGCTTCTTAGTATAAAAATTAAAATTTTTGTACTAGGAAGCTGCTTTAAGAAGCAGAAAGAAAACGTATGCCATGTGAAAAGCGATTTTTTCTTTTCGTCCTTTCTTGAGCCACTTTGTGGTGGTTAATTTCTTTATACTCGTATCTTTAAATCATTAATCAGCTCATACTTTTGTGCAACGATATACGACAATTATAGTTCACCTATACTTAAATGAGCTTCTTTGTATAAAGCATTGTTTTGTATGCATTATCCATGATGAAGAAGGAATCATTTTAATTATCATAAATTTAAACTTGGATTTATTTTATTAATTTTAATATGAGTTTAATGATTTACTATAAAATTAAAATCAACACTCAATCTTTCTTAGTTGACTCTACTAACAAAAGCATAGGGGCATTTACATCTTAAACACTTAAATTTTTATATTTATTTATAAAACATTAACTAAATCATATCAAAACATATGTATGATTTCACTTTAAATATATTAATGTTAGTGGTATTTTTAACATGATTTAATAGATTGTTTTATTATATAAATAAATATAAAGATTTAGGTGTTAGATAGGTAAATATGGTGATATATATGTTAAACCCCCAAGAGTTTATTAAAGAACAATGGACACATAATAAAATTCTTTTTCGTATATTTTTTGTTATTCAAGTGAAATTAATCTTCTAGTGTTGTGAGAGCATAAAGAATACATGTTATTAATTCTTAGTGAAATTAATGCAGATAATGTATTGATGGATTGCAAGAAAGACACGTCTTGTACTTCTACTGTGAACTCTGGGAGGAAATCTAAGGATACTAGAAGCTGCATCAGCTTGTGTCCATATGGCCTTGCAACTTATAAAATGCAAGGAAACATTTGGATAAATTCAGAAAATTCAGATACTGAAAAGATCATGACACTCTACAGTGCTGCAGATTCATGGCTAAAGCAGCTAAGAGTTCACCATCATGATTTCAACTTCTTCATCAGCCAAGCCATGTGAGAAGAGATTTTCTGAGCAAAATAACCATTTTAACATCACTTGGATGCAGATGAAGAGAGAGTTGGTAGCTAAATCAAATGGTTATCTTTTCCTGCAAAAGAATCAGCTGAGTTTTGGCTTTCCTGTTTTTTCTTTGGTATGTCTTTTCCTTTTGATCTGTTATGAGCAGTGTGACTTGTAGCTTCTTGGTATTAGAAAAAGAAGTTTTGTTTTCTCATGATGTACCTGAGAATGTTCATATCTATCTTATGTTGAATAGAACACTGGTTTGGCCAGCAGTTGCAGGCTTGTTATTGCCTTGTCTCATATATTCCATGCCTTGGAGAAATTATTTTTTCTTACTTGGAGAAGTAATGAGAAATTTTAAATTATATTATCTTCTGCTTCTATGGAAAATTGAATTAAATTAAATTAGAGGCCATATCAAATGAAAATATTTTTTATTTTTTTCAGTATATTCTATTCAAGAGACTAGTAAGAAAAGAAGCAGTAGACATTGTGAATGAGTAAGCATCATCTAGCCACTAAAATGCCATTTTTGCTTTTGGATTTGATAATAGTTTTTTTTTAAGGAAAATGGATAAATTTTGAAAAATTTTATTTATTAGCATCTGTGGCTGTAAGTTCAAAGATGCCATTAATTTTTTTAACGGCTAGTTTTTTTCATACAATCAATTATAATGGTATATGAATATTCTTAAAAACAAGTTGGGAAAAGTAGATGCTTCACAATAATTCACATGAATTGAAATCATGTGGGGTTTGCAATAAATTGATATGATAAATAAAAAGTCATTGTTTCGACATTGAAATTCTGGGTTGAGATAAGCATCACTTAGCCACTAAAATGTCATTTTGTTCATTTACTTGAGAGGGACATCTGAGGTTGTTGTATCCAAGAAATTCTCTCTCTGTCTCTCTCTTTCTATCTCCATCGATTTTTCTCATGAGATTATTAAACAAAGACTTCGTTTGAGACAGTTTTTTTACTATTTTTCAAAGCAGTTTTTCAGTACAAAAAAATTTTTAATTAGAAATTTTTGTACTATAAAACTGTTTTAAAAAGTATGAAGAAAGTTGTCCCAAACAAAATCAAAGTTGTTTAAGATTTTTTTTTTTAGGGGCTATGAAGCTTGTTGAGAAGTATTTTTTTTTCAAATTCTTGCTTTTCTGTTCCACCAACTACAAGATTTGACAAAATTAGAATCACTTAAAGTTGAGGGAGTGAATCAACTGAAGAGCTAAGTTATGCTCAAGGAATTAATAGATAAACATCAATCAACAAGTTAATAGGTAAATGTCATCATAAGTGTGTATTAAATAAAGCTCATACGAATATGTAGACCTTGAGAATGGACTTGACTTGCTCTAAATTCTGCAGGTAAAAGCTCTGCTTCTCTCTTCTTTTGGTTATGGCTAGTTATTACCCCCACCAATATATGTCTCCTTATAAATGGCAAGCATAAGTCAGTGCTGAAAGCTACTCCATATGCTGGGGAAAAGTCTTTCAGTTCACACTTCTGATTCAGGTCTTCTTCTTTTTTCAGTTGTGATTTTAATGCTAGGCTGATAAATTTGTCAGCCATTAATTTTGTGTAACCTCTTGTCCACCACTTCCTCACAAGTAGAAAGTGGTTGGGAGATCCTTCAGACCCTACCACATTTCATATATATATAAATATATATAACATCAATATTCATAAGGGATTTACATGCATACCTCAATTCTAACCTTTAAATATTTATATTTATTTATATATCATTTTAATATTTAAATTATATTAAAATAAAAGAATTAATCAGTATTTTACTTCAAACAAGTTAATATTAATGAGAGTTTTTATAAATATTAGAAATTTGAGGATTAGACATAAATATGTAAATGCTTTGGGATACATTTGTAAATCTCCCTTTTTACAAATAGCTTTTGCCCAACTCAATAACAATATCATATTTAGTTTGTTTACTTAAAAAAATAAGCTAAATTTATATAAGATTTTTAAGCATGCTTTCAATATAGCTAAAATATGAATAAAAGTGCATTTTATCATGTTCGATTCAATAAGTTCACAATACTAAATATATTTAAGATAGTTTACAATGACGGTCAACTACCAAACACAACCTTTCAAGTTTTTCATTCAGGATTTAGAACCAGACAACAACAATTTTGTTGGAAAAAAAATAATTCGTGTTATAAATGATTAATGTTGTTATTATTATACATAAAATATACATACATATGTATATATAATTCATTTCACTATTAAAAATCATTAAACAAACTTAACAAATCATTAAAAACATATATTATAAATTTTACAAATCTTGAAGGAAATTATATTATGGAAATCATAAACATGTAATTAGAACAATCAATTTAAAAATTGTTAGTATATTTTAGGTAATCTAATAGGAAACTACTTTGTTGTTGGCTAATATTAGACTCATAAACAAATAAGCTCAGCAAAAATAAAATTTTGAACTCACCAACAAACATAAGACAGCTCACAGACGATTCAACTGTCAACAAATCAAACCAAATAAAGTCTCATTTATTCAAGTTGGACAAATGCACCTAAACACACAGTAAGTCCTACCTAACGACATCATCTTTGATAAAACCAACAAATCCTTTATATGGAATTGCTCCAGTTTTCAGTGTAAAAGTGATTATTCATTCAATAATATCCTTCGCATTTTCAGCGTAGTTCACCAAAAGAACAAATGAAGGGAACTTTTACAACTACCAGCCTACCAAAACTAAGAACTTGTTACAAAAAAACTTCAAATATCTCACGCTAATCCTCGTCAGAACTATCGTATGTTATCCCTAATAAGCTTTTAACAGGATTCTCCAAATTGGAATCTATGACTTCTGCGATTGGTCTTGTAACTAATGAATCATTCATAGTTCTCTTCTCGGTGAGAGAAGAAGTTTGAAGATATTTTGGCAGACCTCCAGTTGCATTTGATGTAGAAGGGAGCTCACCTGTGCAATGTTCAGCCGGGGTGGCCAGTAACGGTTGAGGCAAAACTGGGGTCGATAGGCTGACTTTTGTTTGCTCCGACAGAGTTGAAACTCTTGGCTTCTTCGGCTTGACTTCCACAATTTTCTTTAATAGATCTTGCTGCCTATAATTCCACAAACAAAATATAAAGAGGACTTTTTAACTTCTGTGCATGCTTCGTTAGGGGTAGTAAAGCAGTCATGAAAAAATTGGACAACTATTTTTTTTATTTCCCAGAATTTACTTTAGAAGTCCGTTTTTGGGAAATTAGAGTAGGAAGTGCGACTCGAGTCTCGTTTGGGTTCTGAAAAACAGTGTTTTATACATAAAAATTCGAAGGAAAAAAAAAACTAAACGGACAGCTTTTTGTTAGCTGCTTTTTCTAATATAAAAAACAGTAAGAAAGGCATGATAAATGGAGCTGAGAAAGAGACTTTTAAAAAACTGCCCCAAATGAAGCCTAGAATCCTAAACAACACAGAAAACTGAATTATCACCTGATTCCGCTCTTTGTTTTAGGTTCAACTCGAAGAGGTAAAGGCAAAGATGGAGGAGTTGAATCTGCTAAACTCGCTGCTTTGTGAAAGAAACAAAAAATAAATAAATAAATTAGGAATGAAGAAAGAGCTAACATAACATTTCAAGCATTTTGAATGCAAAAACATATCTTAAATGCAGCAAAAGCACGTTTTTCTGTGCGACGTAATAGGCGTTCTGCATCTTCCTCGGCTTCCATTTGTTCCTTCAGATAGAGTAAGTCATCACTGTCGAGAGCTGCGGAGGAAAAGAATGAACATAACAAAACTGCAAGTTAGAAAGAGTCTAAATTTTGGATCAAGAATAAGATACCCCCTCGCCCATGAAGATATCCTCCTCGTTCCCCGGCAACTTCCTGCATCTGACAGCATTAACAGCCCCAAGGAAGCCAAGATCCCTGCCGGGGCATGTTATCAGAACACTAAATAATAACACTGTGTGAGCATAATGGCTGTTTCAGGTAGATAGTGAAGCATGATCATTTTCATAATAAGCCTCCTGGCAATTAGCAGCTTAACCCCACAATTAAGAGATGATATAACTTAAAGATTCCATTTTGTGGGAGCCAAAGCTGTCGGGTAAAGTAGCTATGGAAGTGTTGTGGAAAAAAAAACAATTTTTTTGAAATTTGATGCGGATATTAGACTATTTTCCTTTCGAAAAAAATCAAATAGAAAATTTCTTAAAGCTAACATACCCTACCATATCTAGATGTAAAAAACTGCATCTCGCCACAAAATTACCTACAAGCAACAAGATAGCCTTTAGCCCAAGTGTGATAGCTGTCTAAAAAGCAAAATTATGAAAAAAACACCCAAGAGCTTTCCATAAAGGTGGTTGCAAAGCTGTTGTATGGAAAGTAACTTTTTTAAAGCTAATATGAGCATTGTAAATATTTACTTTTAAATCAAACAATAATTTTATTATAGTTACCACATTCTAAAATATATGGTTGTAAAACGTAACTTCCCACTACAAATATTACTGAAGTGCGACAGCAATTTCAAAAATAAAGCAAAAAATTGCCACTAGGGTGTGTAAACGAATCGAGCCGAGCTCCAGTCATACCTAACTCGAGCTCGACTCGCCGGCCAAATCTAAAGCTCGAATTCGAGCTCAAAGGTGAACTCGAGCTCGGCTTGGATAAAAGGTGAGCTCGCGAGCCAGCTCGTGATCGTAGGGACTCGACCGTCGCCGGAGATGAAGAAGGCGCGAGATGCTACAACGAGAAAAGAATACGCGTGGCTACAGACGAGAGAACCGGATGATTCTTAAGCTCGCAGAGAAGAAGAAGAGGAAGAGAATTTCAGGTATTAAAACAGATGTGACTGCTTGTACTTTTTTGGAACATGTTATGCAATTTTTTAAATTATTTAAGAAAAGCGGCAGTTTTTATACTTGCTTTTATTAGTTTACAGCTTTATAGTTTCTCAAGAAAAATCTTTACAGCAAGTTAATTAATATATAATTTTAAAAAATAATAATACTAATAAGAAAACAATGAATAAATATATTATACAAGTTAGCTCGTGAGCTCGCGAGCAGAGTCTCGTCAAGCTCAAACTTGAGCTCAAGTTTAAGCTCGAGCTTGAGCTCGCAACTTAATAAGCTCGACTCGCGATCTCGTTGTCGAGCCGAGTTCGAGCCAGCTCGCGAGCCAACTTGACTTGCTTGCACCCCTAGTTGTCACAAACAGGCCCTAAGTGTTATTGCAAAGATGGTTTTACTATTGAGTGTTGTGGTGCGACTAGAAATGATTTTGAATGATCAAAGAAAAGACCATTACTTTTCCCTGTCATATATATACCAAACCACAACACACGCAAACATATTTATGTATCCTGTGAGGAGTTCAAAGAAGCATAAAGGTGAAATAATTTCAAATATCATATTTGCCAACTTTTGCTAGTTCATGGTCAAAAGCTGCTTACGTGATGAACTCCGATCTTATCAAACATCTTAAGAAATCACTTGGTAACATCTCACCAGAAAAAATAAAAATAACTCGTAGAAAAAAAAAACATTCTGCGGATTTTTCAATGCCTTGATTGACGAAGTAACGATATACATGGGATAAGATTTCTGTTAAAGAATTGGTTAAGTACATGAGAGAATATTGCAATTCAAGTGTAGTATAGATGCACAAGTAGGTCGAGATAATCTTGTGATTAAGCTCCCAACTTGGGATCTCAAAATTTTTATGACTTGAAATTAGGCGATTGGGTGAGAAGCAGAGACGAAAGATGGTGGCATCGCTTATTAATTTTGGACTTTAAGATGAAGGAGCATAATATACAAAATAAAGTAAAACGTTGTTTTGAGATTAGATGGGGGCATTTAAAAAATACTAACAAAAATATTTTTTAGAATAAGATTCTAGATCTTAAGATTTTGTCTGTGCGTGAGAAAGTTAATGTTATGTGAGAAAAAATAGCAATTGATATTAAGAATATTGCAAAAGATATGCTTGGAGTATCAAAGGGAAAAACTCCTAATAGTAAAAAAAGTTGATAGTGAAATCAAAATGTGCCAAAAAAAGATACAAAAAAAGATGAAAAAATAAGAAGAGTTATTATAAAAATTGATAAAGATGTAAAAACTCTAATAATTGGGAAAGATATAAAGAGACCCGTAAGGAGTCTAAGAAAGCAACATGAGATACAGAGATTTTAGCTTTTAATGATTTATATAATAGATTAAATACTAAGATGAACGAAAGTATATATATATATATATATATATATATATATATATATATATATAAGTTAGCCAAACAAAGAGATAGGAGTAGTAAGGATTAGTTCAAGTGAAATGCATTAAGGATGAAGATCAAAAAGCGCTTTTAGAGGATATTCAATAAAGATGGATGAGATATTTTGCTAAACTTTTCAATGAAGATTGTGAGAATACGATTAATTTTAGAGACCTTAGCATCATAAACGAAAATAAAGATTTTGTTTTTTATCGGTGTATTAGTAAAACTGAAGTTAGAGAGGCTTTAAAGAAAATGAAGTGTGAAAAAGCTGTTCGACATTATGATATTCCAATAGAGATGTGGAAATGCTTAGGAGATGAAGGAATTTCTTGGTTTTCTAAACTTTTCGATACTATTTTAAAGATTAAAAAGATGTCAGATGAGTGGACGAAAATAAAGATTTTATTTTTTATCGGTGTATTAGTAAAACTGAAGTTAGAGAGACTTTAAAGAAAATGAAGTGTGAAAAAGCTATTCAACCTGATGATATTCCAATAGAGATGTGGAAATGCTTAGGAGATGAAGGAATTTCTTAGCTTTCTAAACTTTTCAATATTATTTTAAAGATTAAAAAGATGTCAAATGAGTGGAGAATGAGTGTGTTGATTCCTATTTTTAAGAATAAATGTGATGCACAAGATTGTGCAAATTTTAGAGGAATTATATTAATGTGTCATACTTTAAAACTATGGAAGAGAGTTATGAGCATAAGATATGATGTAATACTAATGTTTCTCAAAATCAATTTGGATTTATGCTCGGTGGGTCTACTATGTAAGCTATATATTTATTAAGAGGTTTGATGGAGAAGTATAGAGAGAATAAGGAGGATATTTATATGATATTTATTGATTTCGAAAAAGCATATAATAAAGTTCTAAGAGAAGTGCTATGAAGAGTTCTAGAAAATAAAGGGGTTAATAATGCTTATATTCAAGTTATTAAGGATATGTATGCAGGAGCTGTTACTTGTGTTCAAACAAAAGGTGGTTTGACCAAGTGTTTTCCTATTTCTGTTGGATTATACCAAGGATCAACTTTAAGCCCATACCTTTTTGCTTTAGTCATGGATATTCTCACTAGACATTTGCAAGAGGTTGTACCCTGGTGTATGCTTTTTGCTGATGAAATTCTTTTTGTTGATAAAGACTAAAGAGGGGTTGAAGGTAAACTTGAATTATAGAGGTCAGCCTTAGAGTTTAAAGTTTTTCATTTGAGCGGATCTAAAACTGAATATATGGAGTGTAATTTTAAAAGTAATAGATCTAGTGGAGGGATTGTGACTTTGGGCGATCAAGTCATTAATAAGAGTACACGTTTTAGATATCTTGGGTATATTGTTAAGAGTAATGGTGAAATAGATGAGGATATTATTAATAGAATGATGGTTGAAGTGGAGGAATGCATCGGACTTGTTGTGTGATAGAAAAGTCCCCCTCAAATTTTAGATGGTTGTGAGACCTGCAATGCTTTATGGTGCAAAATGTTGGTCATTAAAAGAGAAGCATAATATTAAGTAAAGAGAAGCATAATATTAAGTTAAGTGTTGCAGAGATGCGAATGCTCAGGTGGATGAGTGGCTTTACTCTTAAAGACAGGATACAAAATGAGCATATCGTGAAAAGGTTGGAGTAGCTCCTGTGGAAGATAAGATTAGAAAGAGTCGCCTTAGATGATTTCGTCACATAAAACGGCGGCCTTCTGATGGATTTGTCTTATGTTAAGAAATGTAGAGGTAGACCTAAAAAGATTTGATTAGAAAATATTATAAATACTATTTCTTTATTAGATTTAAATGAAAATTTGACTCTTAACATAACATAATAGAGAAAAAAAATCCATGTAGCCAACCCCACATAGTGGGATAAAAGCTTGATGTTGTTGTTACGCATTGGCTGGGAGATACATACCAAAAAAAAATAAAAAGAACTATCTGCTTCTAGTGTTGTGCACCGTGTTCTGCCAAACCTTCTCCGTGGGTGCACTGGGCGTCACCTCTGCAGCAATACTATGCTCGCTGCTGCATTTCCATCAATATATTTGAGGGTGTCCATCTTCCTCCATGAGAAATTGAGCGATGAGAAAGTTCTCACCCTAATACTCTCCCTCTGGGAATTGGCTTCTTATTCCTAATGTCGAGCACCACAAACAGAAGGACAAGTCCAACCAAGCCTCTCCCCATTGCAGCTCTTGAACTGGCTCCTTCCGTTGATGCTCAATTAAGTATTGTTTAATTTCTGTATATATTTATTCTTGTTCTCATTGGGTTAGTTCTATATGTTTTCGTTTGGCATTTTCTTAGTTGCTAACCCGGCTGTTGGGTAATGATCATTTTCTCTGCTTGAACTGATCGGTATATTTGATTGACAATGCTGAACACTTCAGCAAGGAAATATGCTGCGAAGTATCACCCCAAGTGCATCTCTTCAATTGGTAAAACAATCATAATAAAAGGGAAAATGTTTCCACCATGAAATGCAAATAAATCACTCAACATCAAATAAACCAAAATTGAAGGAATAAAGAATTAAAGCAAGTATCTCAGTTGTTTTTTTTAATAAATATAAATGCACTAACCGCCACGTTGGGGAAGTATCAAAACTCAGAGATTAGATTTGTTTGGAACGGCTGCAATATTTTGTAAAGGTGATTATAATATTTGTACCCTTTTTATTAGAAATATAAAAGATGGAGACATATTTTTCAGTTTTAGTGTCAACTTTTATCCTAAAAGTATTTAATATGTGATTAACAAATGCAACCAAAAATTCTGAGAGGAAGATCATCAATGATTCTGGATATAGAAACATAATGTTTGGGCATTTGTAAAGGTGTTTTAATTTCAAAACTCTTAATGGCATTCTATTGATTAGATATCAAGTAGTCAAAAAAGCATTTTCCGAAAATATTTTAGAGCGTTCATTGAAAATATAATGGCATGAGCAACTTCTACTAAGTTTCCATTTTTCTTTTGGCAATACCATTTTTTTTTTGTGTCACAACAAGTTGATTAATAAATAACTCCTTTCCAATAAAAATGTCCTTAAGTGTTGGTTAAAAGGCTCAATTTCATTATCAGTTCTTTGAAAGGCTCAATTTCATTATCAGTTCTAAGAATGCCATTTTTACTTCAAAATTAATTTGCAATCATGAGAAAATTTTCTTTAAAATTTTGCTCAACCTCTTTATTTTTCCAACAAACAAACCCAACATATTAGATAGTGTTTTGACTTTAAAAGGGCTCCAAATATCACTATGAAACAAATAAAATGATTCTGAGGAAGAATAAGATTTTACTGAAAAAAAGCATGGTGATCTTTAGCTAAGTAACAAGCTTTACAATTAAGTTTAGAATAATCAATTATTTAAATAATTCAAGAAATATATGTTTGAGATGAAAAAATTTTGGATGTCCTAATCTCCTATGTCATATATAGCTTGATCGTTAACAAAAATAGACCTGGTGCTACCTAATACATAAGTTTGTTTATCCCAAGAAAACTTCTAATCAAAGCAGTCCAATCAATTTATTTCAATAGCAGTTCTAATCATTTTCCCTGAATTCCAGTCCTAAAAACACATAAATGGAAGGAAGAAAAAAACTGAACAGTTAGAATCTTTAGTGAGTTTACTAACATAAAGGTGATTGCAAGAAAATTTGGGCATGTGTAAAATATTGTTTAAGGAAATATTTTTTGATATTTTAAATATTATGTCCATCGCTAGCAATGAATGAAAAACTTCCGTCAACATTTTTTTTTCCAAAACCAAGACATGGGCAACAGAAACTAAAAAAATGAGAATGACTAATCAAATGATCAACAGCCCCATGAATCTATAATCTACTGATTGGTTTTTAGAACAAACAGAGCCAAAAAAATCTCTACCTGATTGCACCCACAAAATTGATAGGAGCATCAGATGTGAAATGAGATTTTAGATATTTAAGAAGATGATTTATCAGCTCCTTACTGAATGAAAATGATTCAACTTCATGCGATACAGAAATATCTTGCTCAGTGGGTTTGGTATATCAGTCATTGGGTGATTTAATATGTAATTTATAGCATGTTTCTCTTGTGCGATGGGGTTTACCACAAGATTAAGAGATATTTTGATGCTAAGTTGTGCTTCAGGAATGGCCAATGCAATTTACTACAAGATTAAGAGATATTTGCTGCTAAGTTGTGCTTCAGGAATGGCAAATGCTAAGTTGTGCTTCAGGATATGATGATCAAGAATTTTAGTTGATAGATGGAGGATAGATTCAAAGATGGAGGATAGATCCAAAGATGTGGTGGTTAATTCATGGAGCTTCAGCACCGCTACTTTAAACAATTGCAATAAAACTTCTTAGTCAAGTTTCATCCTCCTCTTCTTGTGAGAGAAATTAAAGCACAAATGCATATCGATGAATAGGAACAAAATTACACCACAATGGGTTAAATATTTAGTTTATATGCATACAAATCTTCATCTTCTATCAAAAAAGACCACACTTTACATGGAAGGTGATAACAAGATGTGAGAAATTGCTGGATATGGGTTTGAGCCCCTTGATGATATGAAAATATTGGATATTGCAAATCTTTCTCTTGATGAACCAGAGTTGGAAGCAATGATATTCAATGACGATGATATTGAAGATCAAAGACAAAACCCTGAAGTTAATCTTATTATTCTTTTTAATGAGTAGTTGAAGCTTGTATTAGTAAATAAGTTTTGCTTATATTTTTAAGGTTGTACTAGACATTTTGTACTAAACATTTATATTATAAGCTAGACAAGTAATTATAATATTGATATATTATTATTTATCATTTATAATATGATGTTATATTAATTTCTAGACACTATTTAAAAATTGCAATGTCGTATCCGAGCCATACGCGTGTCCTATATTTTTCAATGATAGTCATGTCCCGTGTCCGTGTCATGTCCTTGTCGCAGTGTTCGTGTCTGTGCATCATAGGATGGCACAAAAATATCTAAATTGAACACCAATAATTTTAGGAAAAAAATCTCCCTAGCTACATCTCTTCCTCTACATATGATTTATATGTGCAGGAAAAAAAACCATTTTTGACCTTATTATTCGAGGTTAGGTTCCCAAGAATCCATTTCTAGCTTCTAGGTCTTCTTAACATAGTATAGATGTCATGTTTAGGATTTTCCTTAGGTGGATACCCACTGACTTAGTGTTGACTCAGCCCTGTTATTCAACCCAAATCAAAATCAATTCAATCCCATCGGTATCTAACCCGAATCGACTCATCTCAAATCGACTATTTAAACCGAATTTTGCTATACCAATCGACGTGAAACTAAATTAAATTAACCCAAATCGAGTCCGATTTAAATGACAATAGCCCAGATTAGAGTTGAGTCGTCACGTGCTAGTCAAAATTAAATCCACATTTGGCGAATTAACAAATAAAATAAATTTGAGTCAGCTTAAACAAAAATTTCCACTAAATTTTGTTTAAAATAACATATTAATTCCACTAAAATAACTATCTATGTATTTTAAAATTAATCAATTAAAAAATTTAGTATGTGGTTGTATCCAATTAAAATTATAATGTTTTTTTTTAATTTTCATCTTAAATAAATCAAAATTTTAAATTGAAATGGTTTTGGATTGCGGTTAAGGCCGGTCCAACCTCCCCTCCCATGATGGCTCTCCATTCGCGAACTGCCCCTTCTCTTGCTTGATTCGCACGAACCCCCTGCCTAGTCTCCCTCTCCGATTGGCACAACTCCAGGTGTCCCCCCCACTCGGCCTCCTCCCAATTCACGAAATGACCCCCACTCCGCCTCCTCCCAGTTGGCAAAAGACCTCCTTCTCTCAACGAGCAGCATTCGCACGCCTCAAGACCTGGAGCCCATCCTGTCGCCTCCCTGTTCGCAAGAGGCTCCAAGAACCCCATCTCCTCCTTCAGCCGCCTGTCGCCAGCCCTAATCGACGCCGTCGCAAGCCCTAGCCATCGAACAAAAGCAGCTGACCTGCCTTAGTCGAGACCCTAGCCGAACCTGATTACCCATCAGTCGCAGGTTTCTTCTTTCCCCCATTCCTTCTCTTTTCTTTTTCATCTTTTTCTTCTATATTCCTCCTTTCATCTTCATCTTCTTCCACTCCATCTCTTCTCTAATTTTCCCCTCCCTTTCTTTAAAAAAAATCTGGATATCTAAGGTAGGCAAGACTAAGGACCCATGTCTTGCATAAAACTATTGTGCTATTGTGGCCACTCATCAATGCAATATGGTATGTTAGGGCTTTCTTACAGATCTACCATTTCAATCAATATCATAATAGTGAGTTGAGCAAATGTTTGTGATATCTCATTTAATTTATAAATGGTGTTATATGAAAGTGTAGTAGACTCTAATAGGTGACAATTGCAATATTCTGCTCTTATACATGAATGGTAGCGAACCCACGTCATTGCCTACATTGTCTTTTATTGTGTAAAAGATGCATGCTAGTTGCTTGATGAAATGTCTCACAGTATGATATGGTAACATATGACAACTTAAAGACAATATAGGGCTTCTAAACAGGTGGATTATCACTACATTCAATCATGAAAATTTTGTCAGGATATGTGAATGATAAAGTATTGTCGGATGCTTTTAAATATTGCAAATTCTAATCTTCTCCTTTCCCACACATGTCACGCCAAAATCGATAGCATTATTGTTATAAGATTTCATGTTTAGTGTCTATTTGGGAGCATGAATTGTCATTGCATATATGTATATTGTTTCCCAATAAGTTTTGTATAGTTATCTTTGAGGGATTGAGTGCATTTTTTTTATGTTCTATATTCATATAAGAGAAAGTTTTAGTGACTTGATCTATACATTTGTAACATGAGTGTATGTGTTGTGATTTGGGAAAGAGAAATGGTGAACATTGGTTTATATTTCATAAGAAAAAGCAAGTGGTTGTTGAGAGTAAAAGTGTGAGTATATGTTGAAAGTTGAGATGTGGAAATGTGAAACATGGGGATTTTGGAAAATGAAGCTTGCATATATTTTGAAAGTGAAATGGGTGTATTTTAGGAGAGGTGGAGTGTATGTGTGTTTGAATAAAAAGTATATGATTTTCAAAAGTGAAAAGTGTGTGCGCGTGCTTTGAAAAGTGGGAAAATGTATAATTTGAGAAGTGGAAAAGTGTTTGTTTTGAAAAATATATAAGAGTGATGTTGGAGAGGTGAAGTGTGTATTTTGAGAATTATATGTATTTAAGATCAAGTGTGTATTTAAAAATGGAGTGCTTTGAGAAGTAAATTGTATTTATTTTGGGAAGCAAGGTATATAAGAGTGTATGTATTTTAGGAAGGTGAAATGTATGAAGGTGAAAAAGTGAGATGTGTGAATTTTGAAAATGAAATATGTATGTTTTTGAGATTGTATATGCATTGGAAACATAAAGTGCATGTGTGTGTGTTGGAAAATGAATTGTGGGTGCATTGAGAAGTGCTTTATGTGTAAGTTGAAAAGTGAAAAGTGTATGTATGTGTAGAATAGTGAAGTTTATCGACTAATAAAGTGAATTGTGAATATATGTTGCAAAGGGTGATGTGTAAGAAGGATGAAGAGTGAATTGTGCAGTTTTGAAAGGTGTATGTTTTGAAGGGTATTCGTGTGATCTTTGCATGATAAAAGTGTTTGTTAAAATAGCGAAATGTATGATGAAAAGTGTGGTTTTTGGAAAGATGATGTGTATGTTGAAGAGGTATTATGTGAGAAAGATAAAGAACGAATTGTGGCGTTTCGAAAGGTAAAGTTGTGTAATATTTAAAAAATGACATGTGTATGATGTGTTTGAAAAAGTAACTTGTGTATGTACAAGCTGGAAGAGTAAGGCGGTTGTCTTTTGGGAAATTTTGAAAAGTGTAAGTTTATATGTTAAAAGATGAAATATGTAAAAG